>MU551541.1:1094032-1146532 GCA_024362625.1 Silurus asotus | reverse complement strand
GTTTGTGGAAAAAGAGGCCTCGTCACACCATTTGAATAGAAGGAAGGAAGCAGTTGAACCCCACCAACAATATGAATTGTTTTTTAATGAATCATTTTGCTGTGATCTTTTTGAATGTGTATGAATTCTCAATACAGCAAACTGAAATCATTCACTAAAATCATTCACAGCATATGTGTGTGTGTGTGTGTGTGTGTGTGTGTGTGTGTGTGTGTGTGTGTGTGTGTGTGTGTTTACGTAACAGGGTTCAGACCAGTGATCTGTCTGAATGACTCATGGCCCTGGCCTCTACCCCAGCTTCAGGTAGCACACTCTATCTACAGCATTTGCTGAGTGTTATGTTACGTATTGATCATTTACTAAGGCCTGTGTCTAACAAAGAAATGTCCTCTGTCCCCTGATCATTAGTCTCTTGACAGTTCCAGCCTATGAATGCAAGCACAGCAAACCGAGCAGCATGATACAGGCAAGCAGGTGATGGGCTCTGCCACACGTGGCGCTCTCTCAGCAACAATCATTAACCCTTTCCACAGTCCTCTGAGGAGTGAGTAAGAGACAGACTGATGTAGTGGTAAGAGGAACATGCAGTTTTCCTCTTTTAAAATGTGCTACCTTCCTTAAAATGCTCAAACCTGGACTATAGATGAGGGTTGAGTCTGGGTTTGTTCAATTTGGTTGGAGAGAAAATACATTTGAACACTTACTCGATTGGTTATACATCATATTTCCAGCGAACTGATAACAGGATATATGGCTGTAACACATGGTTTACACATAAACATCTGAGACATTGTCTGATAGTGTATCAAAGGTATCAGATCCTCTTTCAGTCTAAAAGGATGATAGAGGCAGATGAACTAAGCAACTATATCCTGAAAAGGTTATGATAAAAAAGAAGGAACAATATTGCATATAATTACACTTCGAGTTTACAGTAAAAAGGAGGAAGTGTCGGCTGAACACCAGACCAGAAAAAAATCCCAATTTATGCACGATTGCACAGACTAGATAATGGACCAGACCTTTGCAGTGTGACCCTGTGCTTCTCAGAGCACAGCTGGCTAATGGAGCAGCAGCAGGACCAGCCCAGGGTATTACTAATGGCAGGGCTGTTTGACAGCTCAACCACAGGGTCACCTGTCACGTGGCCAGCACTTTAGAACCCCACTCCCCAGGGGCGGGGCTAGAGAGTAAGCCCCGCCCTCGGAGCATTTACCTCAGCTGCTTATTGGCTCTCCTGAGTGTGGGCATAATGACATGCAAATCAGGGTGACATGCATGTGCATGCATAATATCGAATTCCCAATACATTGAATGTATGGAGTGGAAAAGGTTGGAGAGAAGTTATAAATGTATGGAGAGAAAAAAAATGTCTGATTTCAAAGAAAGCGTTTGATTAGTGTGAACACGTCTTGTACAAGGGAAAGTTTTTAGGGTAATATAAGTGCAGGGTCAGATATAAGAGACAGAGGGAAGACTGATGACGAGGCAGATTTTGTGTGGCTGATAAGCTCTGTTCCTGCAGTAAGGTGTCAGGAAGGGGATTCAGGATTGATATAAGGCTGAGTAACGGTGTGGGGGGAAAAGGAAGAGGAGCAGCGCTACACTGCGCATGGCTTCACCGCAACCAACCGACATTCTGCTCACGCTCGAGGCGACCCGGTTCTCTTCTTTCCGCTCTCGCTGCTTTCTTTGTGTTTCCTTTTTTTTTTTTTTTTTGGGACTGCGTGTGACTGCGAGCGTGTATATAATCCTGTAGTGAGCACTCCGGTTTCCATCAATGTGAACTCGATGTCTTAGGTGGAAAAGAGATCGCCGGGGATTAAGCGCGTGACGGTGCGGACACCAAGGACACCGATTGAGTATCGCCATTAAACCAACTAATGCTGGATGAATTGAATAATCGAGAGAAATCATCCCACATCGTCTTCTGCCCTTTTGATGGATGTATACCGAGTTATCCGAGCGAGTTGAAATAATCGAGCCGCACTTGACTCGTGCTCTGAGCATCCGCTCGACTGTCTCTCCTTTTCTTTCCGAGCCAAAAATAGATCATGAATTATGCACAAGCTCATAATGAATAAAAGACGATCTGATTGTGCATCTGTTTAAGGCACATACACCGAATGACCGAGTTTTATGTGGACAGTTCCTGGTCAGGACATGAGGAGCTACAGAACATAGACGGGATCCCAGGAGAATCTTCTTGCTTCTCGTTTTCACACTGCGACATGTGACTGAAAACTTCCAGACCTCAACAAAATTCACTTCACACTGATAAGGACCAGTCTGCTTTGAACAGATAAAACATTACCCTCATTTTTTTTTTTTTTTCATGGCTGCTATAGTCTGTCTTGGACCAAAAAGGAACAGCTTGGGGTAGAAGATTTCATTTTCATTGCATGCAGTGAGAATTAATTGCACTCAAGATTATTTTTTTTTGGCCAGGTATAGATCCTATGTTGCACACAAACAATCTGCTTTCATTGGACTAGAATTGTGTCCGAGTGACATTTCTGCTGAATTATTTACCTGCCACCATGTTTCACTCGAGTAAGAAGGTGAAGTAAGCAATGGACTTTATAAATATACATTTCTGGAATATTTTTTTCTTATTTTTTTTAATTATTGCTGATCTGAACAAGTTTGAATTGACTTGCTGCTAAAACTGATCAATTTTGTGAATATTATTTATAAAACATGCACATGAAGAACAAGAACAAGATGGAGGACAAGAACAAGACTCAAACTACTGTGAAGTGCTGTATCGAACCAGTCAACTAGTAAGTCCGAGACACTACGTTCAGCCATGTGGTCTCTACCTCTCCTTCGTAACACCGATGTTCCACAACGAGTGACGGAGAGCTTCATTTTGTCAGGTTACCGCTTCCCTGACTACAGCCTCCTACAGTGCCTGGCCTCTGCATTCCGGCCTACCAATGAGACCGGAAACTTCTGGACTCACTTCCTCCCGATTTTTATCTTTGCCTTTCACTTCATGGAGATATTTGAGTGGGAAGGTGCCCCTGCTCCTGGAGAGCCCTTCTTTTACCCAGCCTGGACCTATTTCTTTGGGGTTTTCTATCTGTTGCTGGCCAGCAGTATGGCTCATCTGCTCAACTCCATGTCACTGATTGTCAGAGAGATCTGCTTCTTTGTGGATTATGGAACCATCAGTGCTTATACCGTTGGCTCCTCTTTGGCTTACTACTACTACATCCACCCACAGGCAGGGATACCAAAGTTTGGGATTGGGACAAATAATGTGTCAGAGAAACAGCCAGAGAGGGAAGAGGAGCCTATCTCAGCTTCATCCTCCAACTCTTCTTTCTCTCTCCTTCATTTGCCATTTTTTGATAGTTTATATATCCCCTGTTCCTGCCTGGTGGCCATCATCTGTGTCTTAACTTGTTGCAATACCAGACAGCATTGGAGGAAGTACCGCTATGCTGTACGTACCCTTGTGTTCCTTCTGCCCTTCTTCATTTCGTCCACACCGATTTTCTACCGGCTCCTCAACTCATCATATCCACCCTCCTCTCAAACGCCTTCTTCCTATCCATCATCTACAATGGCCACTTTTTTCTATCGCCACTGCTTTTGGCTGGTGGTGTCTGCAGCCTTTAACGTTAGCAAGATCCCAGAACGCTTTTCTCCAGGAAAGTTTGACATCTGGGGGCACAGTCACCAGTGGTTCCACTGCTGCACCTTCCTCTCCATCCTCGATGAGCTCCATATGATCAAGGCAGAGATTCGCGCCCTGCTGCTTCACCCTACTTTGGTCATAGCACCAACCACAAATCTCCTGATTTCTGGACCGACCATCTGCTCAACCTTTGGGCTAATGTTGCTTCTACAGGGGTGTATAGCTTCTATTATTGTGTGGTTTGGGTGGTGTGCATACCAGACTTATGGCCCTGTGCAGAAAGGCCTGAAGGCACAATGAGTGGAACCATAGCCAGAGGCACCTGTATATTTTGGGTAAACAGATTTATTGATTTTGCTGACAGTAACAATGAGTCAGGACAAGTTTGATTTATTTTGCTATTTCTCAGTTTGGGATTCTAAAATCAAAGCAACTAGTTATAATTTTATATAAATTCTGGGGTGGTGTGGCTATTTTTTTTTTGTCTGTTTAAGGTTACCATACAGAAGTACCTTAAAGAGTGTTCAAGAATAAGCCAATAATTAATTCCTATGGGGATTCACTAGCACAAACAAGCATGTAAGGCTTTCCGAATCTCCTGCAGGGACTTGCTTATACTTTTTGCTGGTATTTCTTACAAACACATTCACACGCACTCATACCCACTTCCTCCAACGTGTAAACAGGAAGTGAAGGAACTGAACAGCCACCACAGATGCAAAATTTCATTGTACACACTTTTTACCCCATATCTCAAACCATCTATATTTCAGTCTGCACTCTCTGCAACTGAAAGCTTATTAACATGAAACTAATATATTTACATTTTCTACATGTTCTAGTAAGTTATACAAAAAAATCGTGCTACTGGATAAGCATAAAAATGAAATATTTGCTTATATAATACTGGAACCTATGCATGGCTTTATGTGCATTGTTTATACTGAGGAGAAAAAGGGATGTGATAAGTTTCTAAGTTCAATATCAGATGATGATGATGATGACGATGAAGCAGAAGCCATACTATTGTTTCTTAGACATATCAACATGATTTTTAGCAGGGTTTTCCATTAGTGCGCTGAATTTGCACATTTAACCAGATGCTTTTAGAAAGTGGTGCATTAAAGGGCATTTCAGTGACTGAGTGCTTTGCCTGTTGTTTACTTAATTACTATTACCATGATTAATGTTACCTTTTTACCTTGTAGACACCAAACCTTTGCCCTTCTTTCCATCACTTACTTCTTGCAGCTGGTTATTAATATTACTTGAACCTAAAAGAAAGCGTAAAATATACCACTGTGACAATTAAGTGCTTAGATGTCAGTGCTAGACTTGTTGCAGCCTGTGTAAAGTAATAACTCCAGTGCAAGATTGCACACCTGAAATCAGATTCCCTTTTACACGCTTCTGTGTGTCAGTACATGTATGTAGGGGAAGAAAAAATCTCTTCAATGTTAATGCTTCCTGAATGCAGGTTTTGGTGCGTATAATATAACAGTTACCGCACGTTACCCAGCATTCTGTCATAAATCTGTCTTTAACAGTCTAATGTAATCTAATGCTATGTTATGTCTGGCTAAAACATCAATGATAGCTTTATGGCAGACTGTAGAGAGTAGCCCTGCCATTAGCTGTTACAGTGAGTACATTTTTGCACAATTTAAAAGACAAAAAAGTAACCAATGTCTGTATGTTTCAATTATGAATGTGCCTGCTATATTTGTTTCATTCACTTATTACTTGACAAGTCAGTGGTGAATGAAACGTCATGTCATTATTCTTTAAGAAGGAAAAACAAAAAACAAAAAAAAACAAAAAAAAAAACAGTGTAATAGATTGAAATTCAAAAAAATGTGATTTTCTATGTATATCGTGCAAGATAACATATATGTGCTGTTCTAGGAAAATGATCAACACCAGGGTGGTGCTACGTGTGGAGCACCGTTGCCACTCAAAAGCTGAATATTTTCCAATGAAGCATGTTCTCGAAATGTTTTATACCACTTATACCACAGTTTGTAACAGTTACATTTTTTACAAATATTTCAACGAATCCCACTGTTTCCAACAAGTCAGTTTAATGTTTTCACTTATGCTATTTTATGTTACTGTGTCTTCCATACAAGTAGATGCGAAAGAGAAATGATTAGAACGTGCTCATTAAAATGTGTCTTGCTGTTATAGAAGACTTACCTTGTGACCAATCAGATTCAAGAGTTCAACAGTTCTGTGGTATAATTTACATTATATAATAGTCTGTCCTATTTCAGCAGACGTTTCAAATCCTCCTAGTGCAGGTTGTAGCCTACTTCATGAATCAAATGTTATTTATAGTACATTTATGATTTCTAGTATGTCAGCACTGTGAGGGAAGGACAACACAAATTGAACTCTTTCTAAGCACAACTATATTTCTGAAGGATCAGCAGAACAGAGCCGATGCACAAAGCACATTTTGTGGGAGCACCAGCTTTGTGCATAGGCTCTGTTTTGCTGATTCTTCAGGAATATATTTGTGCTTAGAAAGAATACTGTCCTTTCCCACTCTGATACTGCTAGTTGATATATGTAATATATTGTAAAGAATATGATCTAGCGTCCGGCGCGAGTGCGTGTGCGTGTGCAATCAACTACATTGTTGCAGCTTTGTCCTTTGTCTTACAATCTTTGTAACATGACGGAAAGACCTCATTCTTCAAACATGTGAAAATAATGCCACTGAAAGAGTGAGAGAATAGAATTAGTGTTCATGTCTGTATCAATTCCATGCTAATGTCATCCCTAAAGACATACTCTGAATGGATCCAAGTCAGTGTATAGACAGTTGTAGATGTTTAATTGTCACTTATAAAGGTGTCAGGTGTAAAGGGATTCAACCTGACAGGTTTAGTTACAGAACCTCTAGACTCGAATAGTATCTAGTTCTCAGGGTTAAATAAAAAGGCAGGATTGTGATCTGACGTTCCTGAACACGCTCTGCTTTCTGACTGGTTTTGATTCAGTCGTATTTATGATTTACATCAGTAGATTGTTCTAGTTCTATCTTAATGAATGAGATAGTTATTATGCTATAGATTAAGAGATAATATAATCGTATGAATAGATTGTTTTTCCTTTTCACTGTATCAAAAGGCTATTATTAAAAATAAATAAATGTAACTTGCTGGATCAACAAGGTCTGTTTTCTGTTCAGTGAGCGTTTGTGTCAGTTGCTGTGTGAAAAACGAATGGAATGGATGGTCATGTGAATGGAGATTCCCAATTTTAATAATTCAAATGTCATTGGACTTCCTTGAGCAGGTGCAGGTTTGCATATGTTTGCATTAGAATATTTGTGTATTTGTATAGTGTATTTTTGTGTGCGTGTGTGTGTGCGCATGGGGCCATCCCATACAGATTTTTTTCTAACTTCATAAATTAGTCTTCCTGGGATAAGCTCCAGATCCTTCATGACCCTGATCAGGATTAAGTGGCTACCAATATTGGATTAATCAATCAATCAATCAATCTATCTATCTATCTATCTATATATATATATACTCTCTCTCTCTCTCTCTCTCTCTCACACACACACACACACACACACTCACCCTCTCTTTCTCACAGTAATATGACACTGTTCCATGTTATGTATAGTAAAATGATTCTGGAATGTCAAAAATAGACAGGGGTGTGGGAAAGCAGAGTGAATGAACGAGGGTGCATGATGAGGAGACATATTCATTTTCCATTACCTCTTCTTTGACCTCATTTCAACATGGAAGCATGGCGTTTCACTTGCCGCTAGAGGGAGACATTTAGCTACAACCGATGACCCTGACATTCTGAAGGTCACACGAGAATAATTTTGAGTAAAAAAATGCCAGGGTAATTTTTTTTTTCCAGGGTAAAAAATATGTGGTATTTTTAATTAATAGCGCTTCACATCATTAGAATTTACTTAAGTACTAATGAAAATGAATGCTTGTACTCACATGAGAATTTTTTTTTTTTTATACTCCTTTACATCAAACCTTTTAAAAACATGGTTCAAAACTTGTCTCCCTCCACTAGCCAGTGACTGGATGCTATATGTCAATATTTTTACCTTACATTTTAGTTTAGAGCATATATTCATCAGTGTTGAAAAGCCTACATGCCATCGGTACATATCTAAATATAAATAAGCTAAGATATTGCATTATGGAGGATGAACAACTTGGCACTACCTCATTAAAGTGTTTTAAGAGGTTGAAGTAAAAAATATATACAAAATGAGGTGTCTTTTTTTGTCTTTCTCCATCTAATTTAAACAAGCATGTTGAGATAATCCTTCATTTGCTAATTTTAGCTGAAGATTTAGCTTTTAGCTAAAGATATTATAAAATGTTTCTTTTATTTATGTACATAAGTTTATTTTATGTTTATTTACCTGAAATTTGACTTCTGATTAATTCATTAGCAAAAGCAGCAGTTGATTTCAGGTAAAATAGTTGAGTTTCTTCTTCAGTTGTAGATAAGTAACAAAACGTATGTTGCACATAAAGTTAATTTAAATGTTTGGCTGGATACTTATATGATTTTTGCATATCATTATTACTTTAATTTAATTAAATCTGATGTGACATTAAAAATGCACTGTGAAATCCTAGTTGAAATCCTTCAATCACAGAACTTTGTATAATTTAAAAATATAAAATACAATGTGATCTGTCTAGCACAAATATTACTAGACCACATTTTGCTCAATATACATTTATCTCATGTCCATAATTAAGGTTTTTCTCATGTACTTAGTAAAAGTTTAAAGATTTAAGTTTCTGTATTTCATGTTGGGGTGAATAATATTTTAAAGGTAAATACACACTTTATTTGTAGTAGTGGCAAAAAAATGCACTGACATTCTGTTAAAACTGTCACAAAGAAGTGTTGTTTTATGTTAGTATTCAGACCATATGACTGTTTTGTCATTTTCTGCCTCAAAAAGCAAGACTGGTTTCCAACATTGTAATAGCATGATGTTAGCATGTTTTCTTAGCTAAAATGGCCAGTGCTTTATCGTGCACCTGCTTATGGAATAGGACAAAACTGGAAGGGTTCAGAATGCCACGTCCATCTTCATTCACCTGGCCCATCAGCACATAGTTTATTCCTGAGATAATACAGAATTGCAAAATAAATGATAAAGAATAGATAATATTAATAATAAACAATAGATTTCTTTGTTCTGTAGACCAAACAAATAAAACATTTATATGCAATCTGTGAATTATGAACACATTTTACCTTTTTTCAGTACAGGGCATTTGGAGCAGGGAACTGTAAGAGTGACAGACATAGCTGGGCCTCGTCTGGTAATGTTAAGTTTGCCTGTTTTATAGGTCTTCATGATGTATACATTCACCTCAACACTACCACCGGAGATTGGCTTCACTGCTGTCACCTTCCCGGTGAACACTGAGAGAAGAACATGATTGTATTTCATTATTTAATTACAGTAATTCCAGACATATGCAAAGTGGACTTACATGGTATTACAATGTCTGGAGGAGTATATATTAAAAAATTTTTATTAATTTATTCCCAACAGTTTATTCTCTTCATTTCGTAGCGTTTCTCTTGGCTGCACTGCTTCCAGTACGTGTATGTGGATGTAAGATCTATTTGTTCAATCAGATTTTAGCCTCTATGTGCTGCATTTCAATCTAATCTTCCCAGGGCCTTCAGAATCAGTAGTGTTGGCCGGTGTAATTTAAACTATATTAGCAATGGGACTGATTCTTTAACCAATCAGATAAAAAAATTGCCTCACAGGGTCAGCTAGCTGGCCCACAATAAAGTCATCATTTTTCCGTCCTCTGATTGGTTGGTCAGAGGGAAACTGCTACAGCCAATTTTTACTAGCAAAACACCTTTGTAGCGATCTGCACACATTGATACATTTAAGTTAGAATATTTTATGCCAAAAATGGCTGATGGAGAGGAAGAGAAATTTATTTGGTCTAGGAACGTGTTAAAAATCTTTCAAGGCAGACTTTTCAAGAAAAGCTAGACATCGTGAGAAGAGGTCGCCCAACCCCCAAAGCTAGGTAGCTAGGTTTGTTTACCACTTTCAGACCAGTGCCTTCGAATGGTACCACTGGATTCAGCCTCTGAGGAGCGTTGCAAATTATATAAGTATGCATCTCTCGTAAGTATGATGTATTTTATTTAAATTTTTCATGTTTTGTCGTTATTAGAAAAATATTGATTCTGAACTGCTCCAGATGATGTGGGTGGCACAGTTGCGGTTGTAGTGTAGAGGTTGGGATTTGTCTTACCTGGGTTTCTTGCTTTAGTAAAAAATGGTATTCACCCTCAATGCGCAAAATGCCTTCTCTCCCTCTAATGCTACGTGTTGTTACATTGCGTTTTTGTATAGTATTGATGTTTTGTATAATTGCGACATGATAGTGGTGGTATTAAGAGTTGGATAAAGTCGGGTAAGCTCTCACTAAAGACCCAGGTACCAAATGCAAGGCCTGCCACTGCCTTAAGACATACATTAGGATCACTAATAACTTGCAGTTAGTATAAAAATCAAGTTGGAAAAAGTATAAGAATGGATGAAAATTTGTGTAAAAGTGTAATTTAGTCAGTATTTAGTTTATTTTGGAGCTAATCCATAGACCGCATCAAATTGCTGATTGTCATCAGTTTTTGCAAACAGCTTAAAATAAACAGCTTAAAATAAACCTCTTAGCGGTAAGGAATTATCACAAAAAGAGGTTTACCAAAATGGCTAGGACAAAAGCTGGTCAGAAGAGTCCCCGTCCTCTTACATGGCTGTGTACACTGCGGATTCTCAACTGCTGTGTGGATTAAAAAAAAAAGGTTTACTCAGAAAAATACACGGACATACAGAATAAAATACTTATTAGATCTGCTCACATTTCCTGTTTCCTGTAGAGGTGATCTTGGTGCTTGTGTTAGTGGCAGGATTGGTCTTTGGTTTCGGAGTAGTTTTCACACCAGGCTTGGGTTTGGGCTGGACTTTAGATGCAGTTGTGGGCTTTACTGGCTTTGTGCCTGGTTTAGCTGTGGACTTAGCAAAAGGCTTAATACTTGGTTTAACTTTTGGTTTTAGTGTTGGTTTTGTTTTAGGCTTTAGAGTTGGTTTAGTTTTAGGCTTTGGAGTTGGTTTAGTTTTGGGTTTTGGAGTTGGTTTAGCTTTAGGCTTTTTTGTTGGTTTCACTGCAGGTTTTGGTGTAGGTTTAAGTTTAGGTGTAGGTTTGGTTGGTTTAGGCTTAGGCTTCCGTGGCCCAGATGGAGGTTTCAGAGTTGCTTTAGGTTTAGGTGTAGATCTGGGTTTAGTTCTTGCTGTGGGTGAAGATGTTGTTCTAGGTTTAGAAATTGAGTCAGAGTCAATTCTAGGTCCAGGCACAGTGTCCAGGGTTGGTGTTGCGGTTTGAGAACCACGTGGAATGCTCTTATAGTGTGCCATGAAACCTGCCCCTGTCAAACTTAGGTCAGACACAAACTGCACCAGCAGCTCATTTCCTCTGCTCACAACTGGCCTGTGGTAGACAGAAATGATTATATAATGTTTTTCAACCTCATCTTTATCAACCACATCTGTAGCTAATGGACATTTACACTTATAATGACAACTTTCCTGTAGTTAGCATGTTCAAACTATTCCTAAAATAGCATTATATGGACTAATGCAGACATTTATCTTTTATTACAGCTGTTTTACAGTTCTTGTTTAACATTTCGGGAAGAAATTCTGGGAAATATATTCTAAAATACATTTTGTAGAAGTACTCAAGTACTCAACTGTTGACACAACTGCAAGCGAAAACATCCTGCCTTTCCTGTTATGTGGTATCAGTGAACAGGTAAGGAAAAGTGAGGTAAAAGCAACTTTAAAATATATATTAATGTGACTCACTCTGGTGCTACATCTCCACAGAATTTGCCTATCCGTCGTGAATTGTCTGATTCTCCACCATTAAACAGTGCCACGTAGTCGAAGCGACAGTATTTATCTGTCTCTAGGTCCAGCTTCTCAAACTTTACCTCAATCACCTAGGGAATCACACACACACAAAAATGTTTAAAACTTCTGTTTGCATTGGAGCTTTATGTAAACCCAAATTTGATTAAAGAAAAGACAAAAAAAATAAAAGAAAGTTTAATCACAATGAGTCTTTCATGTGAGATTTTATGCATTTCTCTCTCTCTCTCTCTCTCTCTCTCTCTCTCTCTCTCTCTCTCTTTCTCTCTTCCCCCCATCCCTTCCTCCCTCCCTTCATAAACATATCCCTTCAATGGAGTCTTAGTCTCTAGCATAGCACATACACCTATATGCTTGTATGCATACTCACACACGTATATCCACATCTTTCCAAATGCACACACATTCTCACAAAACAAAAAGCTAATTACAGCTCCCTCGTGTCAAATAAAATCATCTCACACTGCTGAAATGAAGAATGGTGACAAAAGAGCAGAGAGAGAATGAGGTGTGAAGTGAGGCTGAACATGCTCACCATGTTGGTCGCTACAGTGATGTGCCAGGAACAGCTGATCCCTGCTGGGTAATTAGACTCTGGCCAGTTTGGAGTTTTCACTGAACCATGAGGCTTTGACAACCTGCCACCACAAAACTGATGCTCTGTGTGAAGCGAGAGAATTATTTATCTTGCTGAATTTCATCTTTAAGTTTATAATATTATCTCATAATTTGATTGTGTATGTACCATATGTATCAGAGTACAATAGCTTTAGACACTAGTTATTAAAAAATTACCAAAAAAACTACTAAAATAAACATGGGCCAAAAATGAGGCAACTTCTCCATGGTTGAAGATATATTTTCAATTAGAAAGTTCTAGAAACCTCTAAATAACTATCTAAGAATTTATATCTAAAAAAATTAATCTTTGTGACATTTTTTAAATGATTACATTTCATATGGTGTTTTTCCTATATGATCTATGTGTGGATTAAATGAACCATAATAATAAAAAGATTCAATGTTAAACTTTTTAACAAAGCTAAATGACATCATACTCATTCAGACAATATTGAGTGAGCAGCGAAAAAATATTCCAACCATCCACATGTGGCTTTCCACCGCTGAAGAAAGCCAGAAAGCCACGGCCTCCCCTGCCCGAGTCAGACACCATCTCCAGCATCATGAGGTTGGAGGTAGAAATCAGAGCCCCAGGCCGAAACGTTCCACAGAAGCGGCCCAGTTTCTGCACAGTGTACGAGTGACCGTTGTACACATCCACGTAGTCATAGCGACAGGTAGGGTCAGCCTCCAGGTCAAAGATACGGAACTGGATCATGACCACCTGACCCTCTGGAACCTGTAGGCATGAGTCACTGTGAACATTATTCTTTGGTGTGCTCATATTTCAGTGTCTTTAATGGCAAATGAAGGACTGAAAATATTCAGTGCCTTCATTTAGTGCCTATATTGAAATCTAAATGGGTCAGTGTGAGGCAAAGATATAAAAAAATATGTGTTTCTTACAATTAAGAGTAAGAGTAATCATGAGTTATATTGGTAGAAGAATGCTGAGGATGGAGCCACCAGGTAGGAGGAAAAGAGGAAGGCCAAGGAGGAGGTTCATGGATGTGGTGAGGGAAGACATGCAGTAAGTTGGTGTGAAAGAGGCAGATGTAGAGGAAAGGGTGGTAAGGAGACGGATGATCCGCTGTGGTGACCCCTAATGGGAAAAGCCGAAAGAAGAAGAAGTACCCATCAAAGATGGTCCAAAAAGCCTGGAAGCCTCATTGATGTGTGCGGAGAGTGAAAGATATCCCATCTTTTCTGGTCCCACAGAATAGCTTCTGTAGCACAACTTTCTAGAGTTTAATGTTTCTAGAGTTTAATGTATGATTGGCCGCTAATTTAAAAATCTAACATCCTAGTGCCAGGTATTACAACACACTTTCAGAGGTCTTGTGGAGCCCATGCCTTGATAGGTCAAAAATGTTTTGGTGGCACAAGGGAGATCTACAAAATATTTGGCAGGTGGTTTTAATGTGTTGACTAATCAGTGAATATAGAACTATTCCTTATACAGATCCTTAACTGTCCCCAAAGAACCAATTATTTGCATTAAAATGCTAATAACACCCTTTAGAAAGTATAAAGTAAAAAAAAAAAATTAAATGGTAGATGAAAATAAAAAGAAATGGGAAAGGAAAATGTTTGAGATTCTTATGTTTACTTTTAATTCCTTGCCTTTTTAAATTGTAAATGTCTGATTTGTTTGTACACTTGTGATGTGCACAGTTACTCACAGTGATGTACCAGGTGCATTTGGTGTTGGGTTTGTAATGATCAGGGAAGTCTTCACTTGCCAGAAAGCCTGAATTTGTTGTTAAAAAACCCCCACATCGGAAAACTGGCCTAGAAAGAGAGGGATTTTTCTTTTCACATTTTTTAGAAAAAAAATTCTTCCCCTATGGCCATGGTGTTGGCACCATGAACAGCAATCTAGGAAGGCTTGCATGCACACAAACACACACACACACACACACACACACACACACACACACACACACACACACACACACACACACACTGCACAAACCTCTGAGAGCCAAACAGCCACACTCTGTTCAAGAAAATTAAGGAAGGGCTGCTGAACGAACACAAACACACACACACACACACACACACACACACACACACACACACACACACACACACACACACACACACACACCACTTTAAAAGATTTGTGTTCTATGAAGTCAGTCACTGCACTGACGGTATATTTCCTTCTTCACACGCTCTTTTAACACATTAAATATCTCAGCATTAAAAAAACAACAACATTTAAACACATAAGGTGCTGGTTTAAATGTATTTTAAATGTATTTATTATTTAATTTTCTAATCTTTCATACACATAAACATAGATCAATGCATCCAAAGATATAAGGCATTTTTTTTTTCAGAAGCACATCAAACACAGTGGAATTCAGATCAAATGCAGTTGGGTCATAAAAGTCTCTGGCTTTGATACACTTTCATCTGCATCAGAATGAGAATTCAACAATTATTAGCAGAGATCAATTAACCAGGACGTCGTTTTGTCTGGTTTAAACCCCGTTTTACACGAAACCATGTATAATTTGGGGATCATGAAACAGCCTGTGAGCCTTCTCAGCTTCTCCTCCTATAGTGAATGTGGATCTGGAGCAGTGGTGCAGCAAACAGACTTCAGTTATTTTATGTTTCAACTCAGAGAAAACAAATATTTGTTTAAAAAAAAAAAAAGAAAAGAAAAAAAAAAAGAAAACACTAAAAAGATCGTGGCTGGCTTTAGAAATGGTGGTACATATTTACTCAGACGATGAGTTTTGGTATACACTTTTTTTTTTTTTAACTCAAAAGAGAAAAATAAATTATTTTAGTGATCAATATACCGGCAGACTGTTTACCCTGAACTGTAAACCAGAAATGTCCAAATAAGTAACAGCTACCTGACTTTTAGCCAGATTTCAGTTAGTATTTAATCTACTGAACTAAATGAAATATGGCTTTTCCTCTTAGTAGGGCAGTTATTATAGTGCCATAAAGTTTAAAAAAAAAATTTAAGATTAGGCACAATGTTGACACAACAGGTGGTTTGATTGAAACATACTGTATGCCAGACATCACTCAACTAACATCTGTTTGATAGCAGATAAAACACCAGAAAACTTATTTCCTTAAGACAGTAGATGAACTGGAGCTCAGTAGTGCTCAGGGTAACCTGCCAACTCTACACTTCTAGATTTCAGCACTCTGAATGCATGCATTTAGACACAAACACACACATGCACTCTCACCTTGTGAAGTTGGTTTGTCCTTGTGTCCATCGCAACCCTAAAACCAGGAGGCCCACACACCACACACACGCACCACCTCTCATCTTGTCTTTCAAACACGAGAGGACAGTGCAAGCAGACCCAGGACAGGAGGAGACTGTAGGGGTGTGGAGAAGGAGCAGGGTGGCTATGTGAAAGAGGGATTGAGAGAGAGAACAAGGGTGGAATGAGAGGGAGAGAGAGAAAAAGGAGGGAGAAAGAGTGAGAGTGAGAGTGTGTTAAGGGAACAAGAAGAGTGGGAATGGCTCCCAGATGCTGTTGGTTTTAAAACGATGGAAAGATGAGATGCTCTCACAGGCAAATACACACCTAATCAAGGGCTGGTGTGTCTGTAATTCATGAAGGAGTTTAGATTTTTGCCATAATGTGTATAAAATGATGTTTGTATGTTGGAGAAAAATTCCTATATGCTTAACTGCCCTGCTACTGGACACATGCACCTTCAGAAAGACAGAGAAAACTCACAAATATATATTTTCTCCAAACCCACATAGTAAAATAAACCTGATTGATGATTAATCCATGGCTCATTCACATTAGTAGTGACTAGTAGTAATGTTCTTCACTCAGGATCCTGAGACCTGCATGCTTTTGATGCAAAGTTCACATTAGAAAGAAAAACACACACCAAGCATCTTATTTAACCTGCCTTTCTGACTTTTCCACCTCATTTTCATTTGTAGGAGTCCGTCTTCATGCGCACATTGCACACAAAATGTAATGTGAATGCAAGACAGCTCTGTGTATGTGTGTGTCGTTCATGTCGCAGTGTTTGTGCCTGGTAAAACCACCGTGTGGCCACGTCAGGACCTTTTTAAAGCTCGGGCCACATTCTTGCCTTAACCTAAAAATGACTGAGGTTTGGGATACAATTAAAATAAAACATTTAACTTCCACTCCGAGGGCCTTTTTTAAAAGATCTTCGAACACACTGCTAGTGAATTTGGAGAAATGTCACCATGCAATGAAAGGGAGAATTTTTCATTTTATTGAATAATTTTTTTATTCATACAAAGAAATTCACAAAAATATTTAGAATCCACTTGTGACAACTAAAGCTGAGTACTACATTATTAAAACAGAATGACACAGAAATGAGAAGGGTGTTAGAGATTGTCTGCTCGGTCCTAAGCGCTCTGTACAAGTACTGGTGTTTACGAAGCCTATCATTTTCTTCTCTGATTGCCAAGCACATATAACTTCGGCGAGACACTATAGTGAAAACAGGACCACACAAGCACTGCTGTTTTTTTTTGTTTTTTTTTTATGCCGTATGACTGTCCACCATGCTCATACAATCTCCTACCCATCATGCACCTCTGTTACTGAGGATACCACTGGCTACAAGATCTTTGAACTTTGTATATGGGCAATCCTTGTTGATTAAAAACACGCATTGCAAATAGTACAAATTTTTGGACAGAATACTACACCAATAATGTATAAAAATACTAATGAACCTCCAAAAAAATAAATCAACCTGTGAAATTTGGTCTAAACGCACATGTAAACTGCAGATCGAACATCTGCGAAAAGGCAGTGATTCTGACCCGAAGCCTGCATATGTTTGCTCGTATTTATTCCTACAGAAATCTACGTTTCAGAAACGCTGTAATCGTTCTAGCAGGTCTTGGCTACATAGCAATATGCAGTCCTGTGGCTTCTCCTCATTGTAAATGGATCAAACAACTGAAAGGACCTAACAAGTCAAAGCATCCACAGTGGCGTTATCTAAAAGCGAACCGGGGCAGTGTGCAGAGCAGTGGTGTCACAGTCTTACATTAAAGTGTCGTCCCCCCCCACCCCCAGACATTCATCCGTCAGCCTTTGCAGGTTACTCACCTGACCTGCATTCAGATATACAAATAAATACTGTATTTTTTTTTTACTTATAGAAAAACAGATCATTACAGTTTAAGAGCCTTAAACATAATCCCACCCTCCACAGTGTCATTGGTAAACCTCGCAGCGTTCTCTATTTATTTACATCTTTTCTAAAAAAGAACAACTGTGCCCAAAAGTCAATTCATTCGGCTGTTAGTGCTGAAGGTCTTTCAGTCAATATCCCAGTGCTGACATCATCACCTGTGAGAAATGAATTCATTTTCCGCACCAGTCTTGGCCTAACAGGACCATAATTTAGCGTCTTAGATTATTCAAATGGACTCTTTTTCCATCCTCCTCCTGTTCCTCAACTGTCATTTCCTGATCGCTGATTCTGACCAGTCTTTTCTCTTCCTCGTCTTCATCCATCTGATGCTTTGGCTCTCCCTCAGCCTCTCTCTCATCCATGGCTGTGTCTGGCTGCATGCGTTTCTCACCGCTGGCGCCATCTTCTGTCACGTCGAGCACACTGCACAGCTCCATTTCATGGAGCTCCACGTCAAACGGGGCAGCGGGAAGCGCTGAAGGAGGAGATTTGCAGCCAACACATCCCTGCGATAAAAAGGGGAGGACGGAGCAAATTTGCCTTCAGAGCGTGCAGGACAATACAACAGAATATTCTTTTATATATTTCTTTTAATATCTTTGTTATAATTATTATATTCTATATGCACTTCAATAAAGTTCTATCCATCTATCTATCTATCTATCTATCTATCTATCTATCTATCGCTGTAAAGCTGAAAAAATATCCTTTGTTAAAAGCGCTATACAAATAAAAATGTTCACTAAATACAATTGAAAACCTTTTTGTCGCTCAAGCTAAATCTATTTTTTTAGAACTTTTGCATTTTCATTATGATGGACACTGGGATAGTATTTTAATGATCTACTGCATTTTATATTCAAAAATAATACAAGGGTCAGAAATGATCCCAATAGAATAATATGTCAAAAGTTTGCCAGTTTTATATAGGATTTTTTTCGTCCATTATTAAGTGACACCTCTTCAAGGTAGGTTATAACAATTTCACACCAATTAAAACAGTATTTCATGGGAAATAAAAAAAAATAAATAAAATTTATAACCTTTAATTTTTTTTCCTTTAACATAGCTTCAGTGAATCCTTAAGGCACTTAAGCCTTTTTTTTTTTTTTTTACACAAACTCTTTCACTTTCTTAATCATGACTGATTTCCTGATTGCAACTCACGGATATATTTTTTTTTTTTTTTGACATTTACACAAACTCTTTCACTTTCTTAATCATGACTGATTTCCTGATTGCAACTCACGGATATATTAATGGCACGTGGCAGGCGTCCCGTGCGGATCCAGGGGTGAACCTGACTCAGCTCCCTCTTCTGCTCCTCGGTAAAACGCGGCTGATGCTTCTGCATGGCCTTCAATGCAACACTATCCTTGCTCAGTACGGTGTCTCTGTCTCTGTCACATACAAATAAAAGGCATTCGATATAATCAACTTTCTAGCATAAAGTATAGGTACAAACTGTTAAATATGTAACATGGCTACACGTCTTAAAATAATTGATAAAGATTATAATTAGCACAGGTTTTGCATTTGCTACACGCCTCTGCATTGACCTTAACATGTGTGTTTCTATGGGTTTTTTTTTCCAACCTGATGGGCAGCTGATAAGTCATCATGATCTTCTCGTCTGTGTTGGCCATAAGCAGCCATATAGGATCCTGTAGCACACACTTGATGAACTGCGCCTCTCCGTTGCCCTCAGCTGTCTGCTTACGAGAGTGGTCATTCTCAGACGAGTCTATGCTGCCGAAGTACTTGCTCGTGTGGCTGCTCCCTGTTGGGGAAACGAGACACCATGTAATTCCGTGTAATCAATCCCTGGACATAACATCACTCACAAAAAATATCAGGTAACAATGAGGTAAATGTCCCAATGGTTTTCACAGTATCTAATTAATGACATGGCAATAAACAGTTTCATTTTATATTCAGCAAATCCTTGACCATGGCATGATGGGCAGAAATCAAATCTACCATATCAAACATACAGAAATCACTTCTATTTTCAAGCATTACTTACTGGTTCCACTTCCAGAGCTGCTGCATCCATTGGAGCCAGACCCTGAGGAACCCAAGCCAGATCCTGAGGACCCTGTACCCGAGGATCCGGAGCCTGAGGCGGCTGAGCCTGTGCCTGATCGCGAGTCTTCCTGCAGCAGCAGGTCAAGCAGATCACTGGAGGAGGACATGGCATCCTGATTGGATTCGTTGGCTTCTCCCTGAGAAGAGAAATAGTTTCTACTGAGTAAGTTAAAAGGAAAAAAAGGCCACATTACACTAAATAGAAGTGCATGCTCTAATAAATAAATCATCAATTCTATATTGAAGCAGACTTAATATTATAACTTCTGATATAATTTTATCACTTCTAAATTTTAGTCCAAACATTATTTAAAAAAAACTTTCCCATTTTATTCAAAATTGCATATAAACAGCATAACTCCTCTTACATTTTCATTCTCTTTGGATTCTTCTTCTGGGCTTCTCTGATTGGCCACTGCTGGACCACCAACTCCGCCTCCTTGTCCACCTGTAGAAGGTGTGGTTTGCCGTTCCCCGAACGCCAATGCAGTTGCTGCCTCAAGCCGACTGGTTGGTGACTCCTCCAGCTGAAGCAAATTCAGAGGGGAGGAGCAACGGGATTGGAAAAGGGGTGACTCTGTCCCTTCTCTTTCTACTCCTCCTTCTCTCTGGCTGCAGGACTGAGGTGTGCTACAGCGGGATGGGTTTTGTGGGGCAGCTGTTAATGTTTGAGTCGGCGCTGGCGGGGCAGTGCCGGCTGTGGGGTAGTGAAACGACACATTTGGGTTGTAGAAGGGTTGGGGCATAGTTGCGGTACCAGGCTGTGCCAAGGCTGTGCCAATTTGAGGAAACATGTAGTTGGGAAGTACCAACGCCATCATAGGGTGGACCATGGGAGGCGCTACCTGAGGATTCTGAATGGGAAAGCGAAGGCCAGTATGCATAGAGGGGTCAGTGATGGGATGAGAGAGAGGCGAGAAAAGTGGATAAAGGGGCAGCATGCCCGGTGGATAGGGCACAGACGGCAAGCTATTTTGGGAGCCCACTGAAGGAGGCCATGATGATGAGGTCGTCGGTGGAGCCAGAGGGAAAGAAGGGTTAGGTGCTCCCTCTTGTGCAGGGGCACCTGTAGAGAGGCTTCCTGTTGGGCCTGACTGGCCTAAAGAGCTTTCCTGCTCTGACGTCTCCTGATGTTTCAATCTTTTCCCCCCTCGACCACGTCGACGACTGCTGTGTGCGGGGTAATCGCGTGAACATCGTGCACCTAAGAGAGATGAAGAGAAACAAGGGGGGAATTTTAAGACAGATGGAGAGATGTTTCTAAAATGACTTTAGACATAAGAGCACCGGTGAGGGGTGCATGTGTGGAAGCCGTGCCACAGCAGGTGCTAATAACTAACAAAAGGATTCTTGTGTCAAAAAATTACAAAATGGCTCTTATGACTTAGCTTTCTATTAATGGAGATCAATGGAAATTTAGCTGCTTCCTTAGAAAATGAAGACTGCTGTTGACTACACCAGTTGTTCAAATTACAAGGTGGAGACATGGCTAGTTATCTTTGCACTTCTGAGGATTGAAAGAGCCATGTTCAGCAGTATTCAGCTTTGAAGATCAGTTAGGTATATTCACAAAGATAGAGGACAGCTGGTCAGCACAGCGCTGAAGGACCCCAGATCAAACAGAATGTCATATGTTGCACTTTGATAGTGAGACATTAGTACAAGTGCTAAGCTGGAACATAAGGTGGATATGATTCATAAGGTTTATTTTTTTTTTATCTGCAATAAAATCCTTATGTGTGAAGGGGATACGGATAGAGGAGGGCAATTTTTGCTTTTGTAATTAGTGATTAAATACCCTTTTTTCTAAACTGAGTGCAAATCATTTGCAGAAAGTTGTTTATTCAGCTTTTTTTTTTATTTTTATTTTTTTATTCAGGCTACTGATGATGGAGGATTTAGCTGTTTCGAATTGATTTAGTTATGTAAAACCCACATGCCTCGATTTGATGATTTGCTACTTTATACCCACAAGCTAGTTCTCCTCTATCATATGACTAATCAGAAAGGCTTGCAACCACATGCTTACTGTGGGACACACAAGTCACTACTTCTTTAGGGGAAACTACTACACATATATATATAATATCTTGGACTCCTGGCCATTGATGTGTATTCTAACTTTGTGCCACCAGTCCTTCCAAATCTTGTTTTTCCATAGGAACTCCATTGTACTAATGTACACTATGACAAAAGTATTTGGACACCTGACTTTCCCAGCTATATGTGGTTCTTTCCCCAAAGTATTACTGCAAAGCTGAAGGCACAGGTTTCAACAGTAGGTCTTTGCATGCGTTGGAGGGAAAGATTTCCTGCTATAGAGCTCTGACCTCAACCCTACTGAACATCTTTGGGATAAATTGAAACGCTGACTGCACCCCTGGTGATCGGTGTGGTAACTGTACCTCTGGTGATCGGTGTGGTAGTGTGCCGCCGAAGTACTGAAGCTGGGTCGAACACTCTTAGCTGACTCAGATCCCTAAAGCGACACATGAAGTTCTGTTCTTCTTGCTGAGTGTGTGCAGAAAGCACCTCTTTGGTCAATCCCAGCCTTCCTCCTCCACTTCCTCCTGCTCTCCTGCCTCCATCTCTCTCAGGTGTAACAGCAGGGTTTATTGGAGTTGGGGAAGGGGCCAATGATGGAGCTGCTGCAATTGCAGGGGGAGGAGGTGATGGAGGAGGAGGTGGAGGTGGAAGGGTATGAAGGACAGGAGGAGCAGGCACAGGAGTTGTAGGGGCTTCCTCCATTACAATGTCTGAGAGAAAAACAATAAGAGTCTATTTAAAAAATCTTAAAAAGGTGCAAAAAAATACTTATACGTACATGAACGTGCACAGCTGCTACCTCGCATTACTCACAATCTCTACTTAGGTAAACCTGAAGAATTAAAAGCACTGTCCACTAGATGGTGCACTAGAGCCAAAATATCATGGTCCATTTGGTTTCCATATTGGACTACAAATGCTTTGAAATTTTTACTTATAGCTACATTAAACAGACCGATGAGCTCAGTTTACCCTTTAAAATTTAGTTAATGCGTCTTAATTAAAAAAACGATAATGTACATTCAAAAACATTTACTAATCTAATAAATACACAAAACAGACTTTCTATAGGTTTAAGGGGGTTCAGAAAAATTCTATCAAAAACAGTAATAGAAAGATACGGCTACTGTTATCACTCAGTAATAGACTTAAGTTGTATACAAGAATGTGATCTAAGATAGAACATTATTTATTCAGGAGCAAACACAGCTTTACATGGCTCTCTACTGCCCCCTTCTATTTATGCCAGTACTGCATGAAATAGATGTGCAGTGTTTATTCGTGACCATGGTTATCATACATGCATCAAAGTGTAGGAAATTGCACATATAAATTATTCCGAAGAGTATTTAACATGTCATGACTACACAGAACAACACAGTCATACACATAATACGTACAGTACAACGGCTCACCTGACTCTGGGGGTTTCTTGTCTCCCACATGGACAATGGTACTGCTGAAACTGCACTGGGACGTTACTGATGCTACACTTTCTGCCTTACTGTGTAAAGTAAGGGCTGGCAGTGGCGTACTCTCACTAACCAGAGCTACTGATGGACCTAGAGCACGCCCACACACAAACAATCACACACAGGCACACACACACACGCACACACAAACAGCCACGCATACACACACACACACACATCGACGATACTCCAAATTATAAATTGCACATTCTTTCATACCCTATTTGTCTTTTACTCAAAAAAACTTCTCTTTCTAAATCATAGTGTGAATCAAGAGCACTGGGTGATGCACGATGATTACCTTTAGGGTTGCTGGGGGTGTCCTGCTGCTTATCATCATCAGAAGTAGATGATGCAGTACAGGAGGAGGAGCCACACTTCCTTTTAACTGTGTTTGGGACATTGCAGCTCTCCAAATACCTACGGACAGAATTCCCGCACTGTTATTGTACACACAAAACCGTTATCTTGCTTTCTTACTCATCAGTCTGCATCGGTGACTGTTGATCTGCGCATTCACTATATGAACATCCCATTTTAAATTTAGTCCCTGCAGGGACTCAGGGAAGCCCCTTCTTCCACTAGATTTTGAGATGTGGTTATTCAGCCACAAAGGCATTAGTAAAGTCAGGTACTGATGTAGAATGAAAAGGCCTGGGGTATTTTTATGGCATTTAGCAGATCCCCTTATTCAGACTGGTGTGAAGTCAGCATTCCAAATTCATCCCAAAGGTGTTCAAATAGGGTTGAGGTCAAAATCCTAAAGCAGGTCACTCCAAATCCTGGAGGACAACCCATGTAAACCATATCTTCATGGAGCTTGTTTCATGCACAGGGGCGTTGCCATGGAGACCCAACCCTTTCCCTGCTTGTTCAGGTGAAGGGAAACTTTAATGCCACCTAACATGTGGTTAGAAAAGTCAAATGTCCCAACACCTTTGTCCTTGTAGTGTATATCTAGACAACTTTATATTGCAGTTCTTCTGTTATCTCATGCTGAATTGGCATTAAAATATACTGCCTGCATCCCAAAATGCATTGCAGGCTAACTTATGCCTTTGGAAAATATTTCCCCTCAACTTTAAATTGCCATGTTCACACAAAGTATTCAGAACTTATGAAACCCACCAGGAATTGATTTACAGATTAAACCCTATCTATATAAAACATCCAAAGAGGAAAAACAGGAGAAGACAGGTGCTGTTTGTCAGAAATAAATTTGCAGACTACATTAGCATGCCTCCCTGCACATCGGCTGCTTTACACACTTTAGATGTGTCATAGAAACAGGAACACGCACATCTGACTGCACACACTTACCGTATAATGCTATCCAGGCAGTTGATTTGCTGGTAAGAGTACGCACTGGGAGGGTCCTTCCTCACCAGCTGAGAGAGGATCGGATCCTTTGAAGGTGGAGCCACATCTGGCACAGTGTCCACTACAGCTCGCAAGGAAGCTGTTTAAAGAAGGCGTGTTTTTTTGTTTTTTTAAATATAAGCAACTGCTGAACAAAAACGTGCAGAAAATCTCTCACAGGTCATGTTGTAGATGATAGTGTCAGTTTTCTTTGTACCTGTGGTAGTGTGTTTTCTAGGAGGGGGACGGTTACGGGACTCGATAAACACTTGTTGGCCGCTTGTCTTTACCATGTGCACATCTTTACAGATCTGCTGGAAGGTCATCTGATCAAATAGAAGACAGACATATGAAAACTTAGGAACTAAGCTCACCGTAGGATTTAATACGCTACTCTTTATCTCTCTTTACGTTTGAAATTTTTAAGCAAGCACTGAATGCGTTTTAACTTTTTAACCAAAAGCAAAAGGTCATTTCAATCGCCACAGACGAATAACAGCTATTCCAAAATTAGCATAGTGAAATTAACTGAACGATGAGAAATTTCACTCATATCCACAGGCAGAGATATATATATTAAAATTCAGCCTTCTGAGAAACGATGGCTGCACAATGTCTTGCTTACAGCGTTAATGCTCCTTTGACACAAGCACATTTTCTTTTTCCCCCCAATAGACATAACCAGGAATCCATGTTTTCCTTACAGACTCCTCAACTTGATGCACCACTGTCCAAGTGAGGGCTTAATAACAATTAAAATAAACTGAGCGTATCAGGAGAGTAAAATTTAATATGATCTTGACGAGGACATTTTTGAGTCGTTTAGATCTACAGCATTTTGACTGTAAAGTTTTTGTGTAATCTGTGCATGTTATCATATTCAATTTCTACCCGAAGGCCAAATTTCACCTCAGGACAGAATCTCACAAATCCACGTTCATTCGATCCTCATCAACTCCTAAACTGTTTCCTATATAAAAAAAATTAATTCTACTTCTAATTTGTAATAAAGATAGTGTGATCTGTTTATTTTTTATATTGCAAAAGCAATTAATTTGCCTATTAAACTGTTCAAACCTGCTGTCCAAATCTCACAAATGTAAAAGATAAGACATATATCATAGGGTATAATGTGCATGCTGACCGGTTTACATGTAGCTCGGAAAACATGGACTGATTTACACCCATTTTGGGCCCCAGTGTGTATGCGTGTGCTGACCGGTTTGTGAAGCTGAGCCGGGTCCTCCAGAGTGGTGCCGTTGCTCTCTGATGATGAAGCGGCACTGGGTTGCAGCTCGTGGGAGCCGTTACTTGCCAGACTGCCGTAGCCCTGTGAGCTGCTGCTGTGTACGGGCTGAACCAGGAGCCGGTGTATCTGCTCGCTGAGTTGGGCGATATCCGGCGTCACGGTGCTCTCCTCGAGAACTCTTGGCAGAGTGAACACATCCTCGTTCAGTGGAGAGCTGAAGGAACAAAAAAAACAACAACAAGGAAGTCACACAGGAAAAAGACATGCTTTCTTTGCAGACCAACCTATCAAACATGGACACATGAATGTATGACAAAGATTGTTGAGCTTCCAAAAAAAATTAATTTCCTCACATTCAGATCTGTTTCTGTAATTCATCTACAAATGCTCTCCAAAAAAAAAGAGATCTTAAACAGGGATAAACTTCATTCTTAAACATTTAGTCCCGATTTGCTCTTATAATTTTCTCCACTTTTCTGGGAAGATGTTGCACTAGATTTTGAAGTGTGCTAATGGATGTGTTTATCAGCTCTAAGGGTATTATAAAAGGCAGGCGCTGATGTACGGTGAAGAGGCCTGAGGGTCAGTCAACGTTCCATTTCATCCCAAAGGTGTTCAATAGGGATGAGATGCGAGCTCTATAGCAGGCTACACAAGAGCTTCCAATCCATATCATGTAAATCTTAAAAAGAGCTCACTTTGTGCACAGGGTCAAGTGAATGCTAAATTTTATTATAGCACATCCAAAGACATTTATACAACTGTGTGCCTCCAGATTTATAGTAACAGTTTGGAGAAGAACCGCATATAGCAGGAAAGGTCAGGTGACCCAATCCTTGTGTCCATATAGTGTATGTGAAGCCCAGGGACAACAGTTATGTGCACCTGAACTGATTATCAAATAAGATACATTACTTTCATAATAAACAACACTGACACGTTAATATGTGTATGCTTGCTGTGTAAAGAGGATTGGGATGCTTGTGTGGGTGGGCAAACGAGAGAGAGAGAGAGACTGTTTACATAACCATGTGAAAGTTGCAAGTCAAAAGGGGGGGAATCGTGTGTTTGTGTGTGCTCGTATGTAAGACTGGAACAGTGTATGAGTCAAGGTATATTAGGACAAGATTATGGAGTCAAGCTGTCTGGGGGAGATGACATAATGCATGACAGAGGGGGTAAGGAAATAATGCTGTGGGAAACATCAACACTGTGTCTATGTTTGTCTAGAGAGCTGCACATGGTGGTGCATGTGTTACTGAGTGGTTGATGTGGGTGAATCGTGATGAACATTGCGGATGGCTGTGGGTGTACGTGCATGTAGGATGCATATGGACAGTGCACATGCTGCTGATTTTTAGTTTCTTGGGCAAGTCCCAATGTCCCCGCAAGGACAAAAGTATCTGAGTTTTGACCTTTTGTGTACATCAGGCCTTTTTAATGTGCTGGGAAATCACAGGTATGTGGAATCTGATTACTCAAATGAGAGAACGCTGCACACATATTTATAGTATGCATGCACGTATACTACTACATTAATTTAAATTTAATTCACACAGGCATTTCTGTACATTCTTAGTGTATCCAATATGAATTGCAATTTTTATACATTTTAATTAGCATGGTATTTCATCAGTAATCTTTTTCAAGGTAGTCATAGACATTTTTGAGCATGCTGAGGGCCTTACGTTCTGACTTTGTGGCGGCCCACGATAAACGCCACCTTCCTGCTCCAAGGGTTAACAAAGGAGGACCAGGAGGTGTCTATCGTCAGATACTCCCCATTCCGGGCACACATTCGCAATGGAGAATGTTCAAACGGCTGCCCTGCAAACTGCAGAACTACAGAAAAAAAAAAAAATTTAATGATAAATGATATTACTATTTTATATAAATGTTTAAAAAAAAAAAAAAAAAGCCCACAAAGTACACACTTTCAGTTCCTTAGTTTAACAGGCAATAACAACAATCTGTTAAGTGTCATTTGGCTATGATAAATCAACAAAACTCAGATAACAAACAAGAAATTATATTCAGGTGTGTTTAAACATTTTAAGAAACTGTGTATGGAAAAACAAAACCTTATTGCACTCATCTGAATATAAAAACGGATAAATTCTATGGAATTCTATAGTTTGTGTGTGACATTTAGTTACTGATGTTACAACACATCATGATAATCAATTGAATGTAGTTATGATGTATCCTGAGTGAAAAAATGAAGTATTACATTTGTTAAAGGGGGTTTTATAAGCTACTTCCATTTTCCCTAAATGGCTTTCTGACATTCATACACACATGTTGATTAGATATTTCAATTGATGAATTGTCTTTTGTCTATATAGCAGATAAACTCCATTAAAACTGAAAATCAAACGATTAAGAAATGGAAGAATGTAAGAAATAAAAGGACAATGTACTCCACCATCATTAAAAGTGTTATACATTGATATCAGCACTGACTAGCCTTTCTCATGTATGCATTAAAACCATTATATCATTAAAAAGAGAGAATTTAAAAAGAAAAGAGAGAAAGGAGGATGACGGTAAATTGCCATTCAAATGGTTGCATGTTAAAAATCATCATTGGTTGCTCTTTCTTTTGCTTAGCAGCACGACCATAAATGCCTGAGAGTTGCATAAGAGGAACGAGACTCCTTTTCTAAGTGTATTTCTCGACCAATCTGTTAAAATCATATGTGAACTTTCTACTTGAAGGTCTGCACAGTTCTCATGGCTCATCGCTTTTCAAGAGACTGTGATGATGCTCTGGATCAGTCTCCCTTACATCTTGTCTATTTGGTTTTAATTAGGATCTATTTTTAAATATATATATATTTATATAATAATATTTGTATTATGCAAATGCACTACACCCAGAAAACTATATTTCCTATGCATGACTATCAAATAAGCGATTTTAAAATATTAGTAAGGGGACTCTTCTGTCTGCAGGTGAATCATAATTTCTTCTAAGCACTGTCCTCATACTCTCTTTTAAAAACTGAGGTGTTCACTATATCAGAAACACCTACACACGTATGCTGTTATGTAACCGTGTAACAGCAGCGCAACACAAAGGGAAAAAACAGACACGTGAAGAGTTTCAGTTAATAATCAAACATCAAAATGTGGAAATTATTTATGACTTTCTGTGGCATGGACATTGGTGGCAGATGGCTTGGTTTTATTAACTCAGAAACTGTTGATCTCTCGGTATTTGCAAAGCTTAAGTCACAGAGATCACACCTTTTCTTTATTCTTGTGTTTAAAGTACACTATAACTGAAGCTTTTGTCCTCTCTGTAGATTATTGAATGCATTGTGTTGCCGCCACGTGACTGGCTGATTAGATAATCGCATAAATAAGCAGGTGTACCTATCAAAGTGAGTGAGTACATACAGTACGTGCATGGCGTGTTTATTTTTAGGAGTGGAGCTGAGCACTTTTCTAGGCGGTGGTCCGGGCGATTTCCTGGTCGGTGAAATTTTAACAGGAACACAAGGGGGAACAAAAAGAACACAGGGAAATAAGTGAAAGATCAAAGACTCACTCTTTTTGTGAATGGCCACCATCATTGGTCGGTCCTCTGGGTGTAGACAGAGCAGCACTGGGGATCCCACCAGGTCCTGAGGCAGATAACCTAGCAGTGGCACAGCTCTCTCATCAACCTCCTGGAAGAGGCAGCTGGGCGTGTGACTGGTGGTAAAGATACGCTTGTCTGGAGGAATGCGAGGAGCTGGGGAAGAGAGGAAAAGAGGGTTAGTTAGCGAAAAGGTGGGAGAACAAATCGAGTCACTGCAATATGTGGATCTACTCCTGTGCAGCAACTTACTGCTGAAGTCATGCTTATGTAACTCAGTAATAAGGGGAAGAGGGTGTGTGTCTTACCCTCGTATCCAGAGTGCACTCTCTCAGCGATGAGCAGACAGCAGGGCTGGGGGTCTGCAGTGTCAGAGTCTCGAAGTGTAAGCAGGTAAGGGGTCAGGCGAAACGGGTAATAGCGCATGTCTCCACTGGAAGAGCCATCTGCGCTGATTCTGCAGAACATGGACTTCTCCTTGGTGTACTCTACAGCATGGGATGCTACAACACACGCAAACAGAAAAAAAACACGGTTATTTCTTAACGTGCTCATGCTTAAAAATCATTCAATACATTCATTATAAATACAATTACATGGCTGCATTAACTACATTTTAACAGTGATTAAATCCATTCTAAACATTTTCAGCCTTGTGTGCAGGAAATATTTTCCACTGGACATCTATGCAAAGCTTCCACATACCAAATAGATGCTCAGGCTTCGTTAATTAGAAAATTACAAGACTCAAATCAACACGAATACACAAACAGAGACCCCCACGCACCAGATCCGATGCAGGATGCCCATGGTGGTAATCTGCAGGGGGCAGTGCTGCTGAAGAAAGTGCTGACGTCCTGAGGGGCGAGGAGCTCTGAAAAGAGCGCCCCCTGCAACTTCTCCGGTTTACTTCGTAGCAAAGACGAACCCTGCGGCGAGATGTACACAACCTTCCCCGACAGGAATGACACGGCCATAGAGAATGTATCCTACAAGGAGGAAGAAAATGCCTGAAATTCTGATTTGACTGTTACCATGTTACACCGCTTTTTTTTTAAATTTTATTACAGCTTTATTTATTTTTTTTACGTAAAATACGATATTTCGGAAGTTGACAAGTCATCGGTATGGTCTCTTGACAGTTCCCCCAACAGCCACAAACTCTCTTCAATCATACAACTACCAACTAGAAAGAGTGAAGGCCAACATGATTTCTCTGAGACGCATGATGACAGCAGTTACATCTATCACACTGCTGCTCATGCTGCAGCATGGTACGGCATAAAAATAAAACTGGACGGAAGTTCCCTATTACCCCCCCCCGCCCAATTCGAGCACTGTATGAAACTATATAAACTAGGAGTTATAGCCTTTAGAATAAAGAAGTGAAAGAAAGAGAGAGAGAGAGAGAGAGAGAGAGAGAGAGAGAGAGAGAGAGAGAGAGAGAGCATATACATTATCAAAATGATCAAGAAAGGGAGTATAATGGACGTTGTGTGTGGGCACGTACTGTGTTTTTCAGCGTATATTCTGAGGTAATGTTATCGAGCTCTTCTATGGTAAATGTGGAAAGATCCAGGCTGCATCCATGACACTCTTCAACATTCCACTGGTGATAATACTCCTGATTGGCTGGGGGGGAAAGCAAAGATAGATAAATAATATTTTTTTTTAAAAAGCAGGGTAAACCAGGGCCCACACTCTCACAAAGTCATGCTTGTCCCCTCACCCTGGACTTGTTTAACACAGTTTAGTGCGTATTTGAGGGCGTTGAGGGTGCTGGAGCGTCCTTTGGTTTTCCTCTCTACAGGCAGACGAATCTTGAGTTCCTTCAGTGCCCTCATCAGCTCTTTCTGGGTCTGCACACGAGCTGACTGCTCACTGCTGCAGCCACTGGTGGATGAAGGGTCCTGCTCTGAGCTTGCACTCAACAAACTGTACGCCAGTGAGCTGCTGGGAGGAGACGGACTCTGGGAATTTGAACTAGGATGAAAGAACATAAGTAAATAGAAAGACAGAGTACATACATGGTTCGTGATAATAAGGTTCATTTAACATAACTTTCTTTGCTCTATGTCTGTTTCTGACATTAAACATCTCTCACCTCTTGTTGCTCTCGGTTGTCTCTAACATCATGCCAGAATCTTTGCCATTATGACTTGAGGAGCTCTGGTAACTTCGCATGGACTGCCTTCCCCTGGAGCCGTTCTCTCGCTCCAGTCCTCCTTCACTCTCCCTTTCTCCGGAGTCGTTGCCGCTTGATAGTGCATCCATGTCATCCGAATTTGGCCCCCGGTTATCCCTGGATAACCCTGTGGGTCCTGACTCACCTCCTGAAGATGATCCTGTCCTGCCATTGGCTGAATCGGATGATGGCGAAATGCCACTCATGGCCGGTGAGCCGGTCTGTGGAACCACTATTTCTTCCTCCTCGGCCCCTCCAGCTCCCATTCTAGGAACATTGCTGGGGGTGGAGTCTGAGCTGTCATTACTCATAGTACGGTGAGAATACCTGGTGAAAAGTCTCACCAATTCTGTTTGAAAATAATCAACAGAATTTAACTAGGTTGGGCTGCAGGAACTGTACAGATGAATCATTTTGGGTTGAATCTTCATGTAAGTGTGTGTGTGTAAAATATCAAATATTTTGCCTTTTTTTACGAGCTTTAATCGCATTAAAAGCGGAAAACCTGCAATCGTCAGCCTCTTGGGTGAACGCCGATGAACTGCGACTATCACTTTTGTGTGAGCAAGAAGTAAACACACAGATAACTTCAGAAACACTTAAGGCCAAAAAAACATGCAGGCAAAAAGGCTGCTTATGAAACAGTCTTGGATGCAGTCTTGCGGGCAGATGGTCGCAAAGTGTGTGAAACAGAAAAAGCAGCAGAAAAAAAACAACAACGCATCTGAAAGACTCAGCTCTCCATTTTCAGAATCTGTTTGTTCTTCTTATCCTTTTTTCCTGCTCGCTCTGGTCCTATATCCCTTTTTCTAGAAGCTGGGGAAGGAAAAAAAAAAAAAAAGGGTCAATTCAAAAAAAAAAAAAAAACCTGAACATAACATTTGGTCTTGCTCTTGAATCATTCTCATTACTTTCATTATTTCATAAGGAGTTTCATCAAGCGCACAGGTACGTGTTCGTAAACAAGTGCTGTACAGGTCCGTTTGGAAACGCTTACGTTTACACAAGTAATTACACAAAATGACAGTCAAAACTGCAATCACAGCAAAAAGTCGATCTTTTAGTCATCGTATTTATCTTTCTGCAACAAAAATAATAATTATTAAAGCTGTCCTTTAGCCCTAACCTCATCATCAGACATGTCTGGGTCTCTCTTCGAATAAAAAAAACTCTGATTTTTATCATTTCTTTAAACACAATTGTGAATACTTGTGTTTAATCTGCCACAACCCAGGAGCTGATCTGCCATTGTGAAAAGTTACACAAATCTCTGAATAAAATGTTCTCATATTCACTTAGGACTCTGTGTATAATCTGTCAGTCAAAGACTAATCAATGTTTAAATATGATGAATCAATAGAACCTCTTACTTTGGTTGCATTAAATTATCACCCAGTCTGAATCCTATACACCAAACTGTATTCTTACAGTGAGATTCCTACAGTATTGGAACAGGTATTTCTAAAAGTCTATCTCGACATGTCTTATGTGGAAATGTCTAATCTCTTAGGCTCTTTGGTACACAGAGCATGAAGTTGCGTTTTTTTTTTTTTGGTGCATTCTTGCATCTTGGATCACTGCTGATGTTATGAAGGATTTTTCTTGCTGTTTTTGACGATGCTTATTTTAGGGTTGACTTATTTACAATGCAGCCATCCACATAGATATCTACTTTATACCAGTGTTAGAGATCCACCCACGGAGGTTTTCGGGAGGTTACATCACGAGTACTGCTTGGCTCGAAGATTATTGCTTATTGGAACCTGCAGTCTGTGGACTTGATTTCCAAGGGAATATTTTAAGACTTGTTAAAAATCATGATAAACAAGTGCAATAAACTGCGACCCTGATCATCATGGTAACAAACTGTTCTTTTTTTCTTTTTTTTTTTTCCTGCATGTATCCACATACTTGCAGCCACAATACGCACTGGTTACCTCAGCAACTCAATGTTGAGGGATGCACATGAAAAGAGCGGTAGTGCAACGAAGACATACCTTTTTATTTATTTATTTCCCCCCTTTTTTATGCACTCCTGTGCATTATTGAGATTTATCTTTCAGTTTTGAAATGTTATATACATTGTTCATTGCAATACAGACCTGCCCACATCTGCTACTATATGGTTTATGTAGGTATTGATTTAAAGGATACCTTAAAAAAAAAAAAAAAGGAAAAAGGTAGTTTGAAAATCCCAGACTATACTCTTACTACAAATTTCTTGAGCTGGAGAAGAGCAAAAGAGAGGACAATAAAGACACGGTTGCAAAGATTGAGTTTTATACCAAAATCTTGCTAGATTAAAATTACTTTGCAGGTAGGTAGGTTTGTGTTATATTGTGTTCGGTGTTAAATCTAATAAATGTCTATAAAAACAAAGTCAAAGTATATGCACAGATATTTTTATTTTACAGCCTTAAGTTATGGGTTAGTTTCAGGAATTTTTGACTTGTGGTTTAGCTGGAAACAAGTAATGGTGATGGAAAACATGCATCTCAAAAAATTTGAATTCCAGCAGCTAGACTGTATGGTGTGGACTTTCCCCCAGCTATTAATACATTTCTCTAAAAATATGATCAACAGTAAGATCATTAATCAGAAGAATAAGTCAGGTGTAAGTGTCAGAACCACAAGCCGCATCTGATAAGATGCCATGTGTGAACATGTCAGGTCAAGTTTATTTCTATAGCGCTTTTCACAACAGACATTGTCTCAAAGCAGCTTGACAGAAATCAACAGTTAAGGTGAGAGATGTGTATGTATCCCTGATGAGCAGCCATGGTGACTGTGGCAAAGAAAAACTCCCTTAGATGTTATGAGGAAGAAACCTTGAGAGGAACCAGAGTCAAAATTTGGGTGACATCAAGAGTTTGATCATAAATTTTCAACAATACAGAACACTGGAGAGAGAGTAAACATGACTGGGAGAATCAGAGATAAATAAAGCATGAGTCCCCCCTTTATTATGCACTCCAGATTCTGATGTGCTCCCAAAAATATAGAATGGAAAATTCCGCAAATGTTTGAGGAACTGAGATGATATCCAAAAATGTGTGTTTGCACAATCAGATGGTTTTATAAAAACACGCATAAGCACAAACGCACCATCTGCGTGTGGTCGTGATGCTCTTCTGATAGAAACGCGTTTTGCATCACGATCAGTCGCCATTAAAGACCAACAAAGCCATGAATATAAGCATTAATAAACCGGAAGTTCAGTGTGCTGTGACGGAAATCGCATCTCTCTCTATTGAACCGTTTATGTACAGTTTTGAAGTAGGCTCTAAGATTGCTCAGCATGATAACCGGTGTTCGGGCTAATTAGAAAAGAAAAAAAAACATCAGTCTGCTTTATTACATAAACATTTATGACGAAAACAGGAGACACAGTCTGATTTGCACGTGTCCTCCAATTGATCATGCACGTCATTCCTCCATCACGTGCAAAAGCTCTTAATCTCTAGGAAGCAGGTAGGCATGTAGGTCTTAACTAGAAACTAAAGCACCTGCAAGTTTACAAACACGTCCCACCGAAACCACTTACATGCGCCCATCGTGCACCAGAACAAACACAGCACTGCGTGCATTCTCTCCGGCTTCTGACCAAAGCAGGCGCTTCTCAACAACGCCGATAAGAACTTCCTCTCCATGGCTGCGACGCCGCGCGCACGTTCGCTGTACCGAGAGACACGGGTCCACGTGAGCGGGAGCGGCGTTTTAATCCGCCCCTGCGCCAACGCCGACCTATTGCGTAAAAGGCTTTGGGACGGCGCGCGCGCTGATTGGTCGGAAGCTCGCGAGGGGGGGAGGAGCAGCGTTCTGGTAAACACAGCGTGCACGTGTACGAAGCGGTGGGTTCCGTCAGGGCTGGGCCAACGCTGATTGGTTGAACTGACTAACCAATCACAGAAGGGCTTTTTATTTCCCAGATGAGCAAATAAATAGTGAGTAAGTGGAGCAGGGTCAGTGTGTCCGACACGATCCCAGATCTCTTTCTTCTCAATCCATTCTATCTCTCCCACACATTTTTCATCCGTGAGTCTTCAGAACATACAAGCAGAAAGCACACACACACACACATTACATGAATTACCAACTCACACAGAAGGTACAATTTTCATGTATTTGTACACAAGCCTTCTCCCACATAGGCCACAACACACACACACACACACACACACACACACACACACACACACACACACCAATAGTAGCCATACGTGTTGTTTTTTTTCTAAACAAAATTCTACCCATATCGAATCACACCCCTTAAATGTAGTGATACAGTAAGTGCAATTTTCTCCATGTTTTCCACCCAAACTTCATGATCATTAAAAGTCAACAAAAGTCTGCACTTCTTAGTTCCATACAATACTTCTCTGTTGTATCAGGTTTATGTAGCTCCGTGTATTTTGCTGCTCTATTATGCTGCACCATTGCCCTGAAAGAATTTTACAATGTGTATGAGCTACGTGTCAATAAAGAATGCAGCAAAGAAAACTAGAATTGCAGAGAAAATACAATCAGCAAGCAGCGAAATCTAATAAGATTTCAGAATGGCAAATATGTTTGGTTTGGAAAGTGGAGAACCAGTGCTAGAAGACCTGAATGTACAAGAAAGATGGAAAACTAAAAAAAAAAAAAAAAAGGTGATCAAATACTAGAGCATGCTATTCAAAGGAGAATAAAATAAATAGGATAATTTTCAATAGGGAAAAAATTTTTTAGTGGTGCTGCAGAAGGTTGTGTCTGAGGAATGTGTTTAAAGAACTCAACCAAGTTGTCTAGAAACTCAATTCTACAGAGATTTTGAGCTGAAAGACTGATAAGAAAATTACAGCGATCATTAAATGGAGTGTAAACCAGTGTTTTAGCACCTTTCATGTTAATTAGATGGTGACAGCGTTTGATGGTGCAAAAAAAACAAACAAACAAACAAAATAATGTAAAGAATAATAAGGAAGGAACCATGACACCCTCCCTGATTTTCAGCAGAAGTAGATATCCCTCATACTGCTGAATGAACATTAGCATGGAGATGTATGTTTAGATCTTGTAAACACAAGCTGGTTTGTGAAACTCATGGATATTGCTTCAGTACACATATGCTGTGTGGAAAAATTAAACATTATTTTAAAGAGTGAATAGTTATGGTTATGAACGTCAGAAAAAAAAAAAAATCCAATCAAATGAACATGTTTATAACTACCCTCAAAATAGTATCTGACACACCAAATCGAGTCACTGCTTCTATTCTTTAAACCATGCATGAACAATGTTCTGCCTTTCTGAAGTGTCTTGCTGATTCATCTTTATTATGCAGTTGAAGTGAATATTAAGATGGAGGACCATAATAATTTCTCGGGTTGTATTCAAGAACCGTAAAAATATTCCTACAGATCTACTGATCTAAATTACTTTTACTTATCCATCATATTATATGGTGCTAATATAAAAATGAATTGTTCTCTTATTAGATAATTAGCAATGTCCCACAATTAGCCAAACGTTGCCCTCTCTGGAAGAGAACTGCTACTGCAAGCTACTTAAAGAGGAACGTGGTACAATGTTGGCTGCGCTGATCTCTTCTCCACTGCATGGATTATGTCATGACTGTCAGTGGTCAGTTAATCAAACAGATTCAAGGCTGCATCCCGAACTGAACAGTACGCTAAGGACTGTTACTGAAAAGCATTAAACCCACAAGTTAATCATAAACCCACAGTGACAAAGTACACCAGCAGCAAGCCTTTTGAGATGTGGCCTAAATATTTTGCACTCTGAGGACATTATTATCTGTTCCCATTTCCTCAGTATTTCAGAAGTGTTATGAGAGTGAAAAAGTTGATAGCGCACATTGATGTGACTGAATACCAGATGAGTAGGTCGGTGGATTTCACCAAAAACATTCTGCATCTCGGATGTCAATACAGATGCAACTAGCCTATTTAATTCCATGCTAGCTCAAATACACCATGAAAAACTAAACAATTCTGTATGACTAATTCCAAATTTTTTTTAAAGATAAAGTGGCCAGATAGAGGCCTCAGATAGCTTTTGTCTATTTCAGTCAAGTTTAATCAAGTAAAATATACAGTTTTTATAATTATTATTTAAGTACACATGCTCACACATACAGCCAGGTACACAATATGTCTAGCTGAGCACTTTTTATTTGTAGTTCAACCTACAGGATTTGAGGCAAAGCATTCTTTGACGATCTGATGAAAAGTTTTCTTGTTTCCTACTCTTTTGATATCACCCTTTCCCTCTACTAATTGTGCCATTTTTGTCTTTAGCCATGACCAAATATAATTCAGTACCATAATCATACATTCTAAGAGATAGTTTGCAGGATAATTAACATCTTTCCACAAGTATTGTCTTTGGACCTACACTGTCACTGAAGGACAATTGAAAGAAAACTATTACTAGCCCACAAAAAAAACTGCACATTTATGTTTATATTACGCAAAGTCATGTTTTATTGTGACCATATAATTTCAGCTTTGTTACTGTTTTACTGCACACCCCCTTAGTTTGCCACTAATAACCAGAATCAAAAGGGATTTTCTCAGTTTGTGAGAATTACTGTAGAGGACATGTTCAAGTACCGCTTTGAAGCACCTTTATTCATTTAATGCACTTCGGTTGAACTTTGGGAACTTGCAATTAAAAATAGTACACAGCTGCTGTAATACAAACGAGTGAAGGCTTAAATAGTGATACTCTGTTATTGGCCACTTGTGCTACTGACTTCTCCCATCTAACTCAAAAGAACCGGGGACCAGAGGGCTTTTGTTCTTAACGAATGCTGATAAAGCCACAACAAATACAATTTCTTGATAAGCTAAATGTTTTTGCCTACCATAGCTCTAACCCATGTACTATAAAATGGCTATTATGCCTTAATAAATACAATAGTCAGAGTCATGCAGAAGACAACACAAAGGAAGAACAAAGATGAACAGATATGCTTAGACAGAATGCTATAAATTGTTATTTGCCAACGTGAGTGAATATTTGAATATAAATGAATCGAGTGTCAAGTGGAGAGTATTTCAGCTTCTGAATAAAATGTGTGTATGTTAAAAGTGCTCATGAAACTACGATTAGTGTATTGTGGCTTTATGTATAAACCTCATAGGTTACAAATTATTTTTAGTTCAGGAAATAAACTAAATTATTTAGGAACCTTTTTGATAATATTGTACATATTGTATTTGTCCACTCAGCACCAAGTCATGTGTATTTTTTGTAGTCATAATCAAACAATGATTACAGTATCAGCTACTGATACTGAACTAATGTATCCTGCAGGTTCCTATTTAAAACCCTCTTACGTATTTAATTTTTAAAAAACAGTTCCAATCCACGGAAATTGTTGGAATTCTACTTGAAACCAAACTAGACAAAGTCAAAATTCTCTTAAAAAATGTGTTCTGATTGCTAGGAATTATTTTGTATCTCAAACATAACTTGGCAGGAGGTCAGCCAAGCCAAAATGAGATACATCAATACAATACAACACATACATTTACAGCTCTCAAGCCAATTCACTTAGATACTTTGGTCTAATAGAAACTGGTCCAGTTGTCAATTTTTTTGCAAGAAAAACCTACCAGAAAAAAAAAATGACTAGAAAAAAAGGATTCAAGTGAAATGTTCACAAAAGACATTAAATCAAGATGTTTAAACAATCATCTAAACGCAACAACTTTTAAGTAAATCGTTCGTGCCATAAGTTGCTTTGGTCACCTATGTGCATCAACAGGAACCCTTCCTTTTATAAAGTGTGACTCATTTTGTACATTCAGGTTTAAGTTACTTTGTTTCAGTAGAGGTGGGTGGCTGCAGATGGTGATATGAAAATGGCTTCTCATAAGTTTTGAGTTTGGCCTTTAATTATTACAAGTTATTCTTGTGGACTTTTTCACCCTCATACAACCCCTAGTATGTAATTCCAATTCATAATGAAGAAATAGTATTCATCTAAATACATTTATACCTACCTGCAAAAATTCATAATATCATACAGTGTGTTTCTCCAAAACAAACACTTATTTCACCACAAATGTGAAAATTTCAAAGTGCTGCTTACATTTTAAATTACCTTTAAAAATATATCTGGTAATAGCATAACTCATTTTCTTTAATGGGTTGTACGTCATTTCAAACAACAATCTGTGTACCACAGGTTTTCTAACATCTTAAAGTCCCAGCTGAAGCTGCCCCTCATGAGGTAAGCATCTGCTTGGCATTTAAGTTTTCTCTCACAATTCTCATAAAAACCTTCCTGATGACTTGCACCTTGTCACTGGCTGCAAAGTTATCTGGAAATGTGCTGTTGGTTGCCATTTATAAGACGTATCGACAAGGTAGTCATTTTTTTCCTACCATCTGAATCATTTTCCATTTGCATGCATTTCCTAATTGACTAAAAACCAGCTCTGAGAAAGCAAATCTTTGCCATTCTTTAAATGCTTTTGGAATATTTACTGCCTCAAACTGACTCAAATGTCATCAGATTTTATAAAACATTCAACATATGGTTTTGGAAATAAAATAATGAACATGCAAAAAGAGTTTTATTTGAACCAGAATAAAGCATTCGATAAATGAGCACAGAAATCACATGTGACACCACCGAAAAACATCATCTTTATGTCTAACAGTCATTAAAGTCATTCCTGTTGTGATTTTTTTTTGTTGTGTGCCACAGGAGCCCCCGTCCTGATGCACACGTGTCTAATATAAATTACAATTTATTTTAAAAGATACAGCAATCAAACACAGCAACTTTTTGAAGAAATGGTTGGTAATTGTAATACAAACTAGCGTTAATAAAACACTATTAAAACCAGAATAATGTAAGCTTTTTGTAAGTATAGTGTGCAATATAGATTTTGCAATTAGATGTAACAAAACCGCAACCCTGTAACATCAATATTCATTGAGGTAATGCTGACGTACATCTAACGTGGAAGTAGTTTGTTTGGTTCTCCTCCCATTGCATGCCCTCACCTTGTGTGTATGTTATGTTTACAACCTACTCATAGTAACAAATCCATCCAAAAGCTAGTTCACAGCAGGTTTTTCCTGTAACAAAGTAGTCAACTATAAGCCTACTGCTGTAAGTGACGATTAATTAAATGAAGCACCTGAAATGCAGTTGAAACTTGTAATTCCCCACCTCCAGGTAGTAAAACCACAGAGACAACACACCCTCTACTTAATATTTTAACTTGTCATCATTTGAAACACACGCTCAAGATCAGCTCATTTCCTGTATACAGTGAAATAAAATCAACACACACACACACACACACACACACACACACACACACACACACACACACACCTGCATTTAAATCCGAAATGCCACTCAGCTATGAAATACTAACTGTAAAAGTGCAGTTAAAGTAGCATTTAATGTTTTATAGCTTTAGAGTTTTATGAGCTTTACATGTTCTGATAGAGCAAACAAAAGACACACTTTCCGAATGATGGTCATGTGTTTCATTTCCCCAATGTACCTACTAAACATGCCACGGTAGGACATGTCATTTCAAACTTCAAATTAAAACTAACAAGCCACCACAAACAACATACCCATTTTTTTTAAATAGAGGTCGACTGATAAATGAACCAGTAGTTTTTAAAAAGGGCACCGGAATTAAAAAAAAAAACAAAAAACATAACACTCCACCTAATATTGTACTGAACTTTATTATAAAAAAAGTACTGAATCATAAGAATGTGCTAAATAAAATAAATATGACCATTTTAATTATATTAAAAATATTGAGGAAAATAAGACATGCAAATATTAACACTACAAATAAATAAAAAATTACATCTAAAATGAATTTAAAGAAAAGAGAGATTCGCCACTAGAGGCCGCTCTGTATGACCGAATAGAGGTAGTACTGTATAACGCATCCCGGAAAAACTATCTGTATGGATTTTTGCAGATAACCGATAATTCCAGTATAATAAATATGTGCATGATAAATCAGATCAATGATATTTCTATCACCATCAGTTTTTTTGGTTCCAAACTAAAATTACACTTATCCGCCTTAAATTGTTATTGATTTACTGTTTATTGCCATAAGCATATTTTGTATATACACCTTTTTTCCTCATATATATCTCTATATATATTCTTATATTTTATATAGTTTTATACTTTATGTATCTGCCTTCTTGTTCTTTGTTTTTTTTTTTCTCCCCATCCTATTCCCTCATGCCAGCCTATCATAAAAAGGATTACACTGCATGTCATACCCTGTATGTATGTGTATGTGACACAAAATTTTATTTGATCCACCATACATGGCAAAATTACAAATTATTATATTTTGCTGCTTTAAACAAACAACAAACTGAAAGTTAACTCAGGCTACACCTGCTCAGTCAAAATGGTCGAATGAAGTCCATCTTATTTTGTCATCTGATGCTTATTTGCACATAACACATGAATAAGCAATAAAAAAAAAAACAGCTGTTGCCCATATCATATATTTAAGTGACATGTTTTGTTTTGAATTCGGATGTGATGGGTGTAATTGTTTGTAATGTATGTTTGGGTGCTGCAGGTGGAGTTAGTATGGGCTCAGTGAGCATTATGCTGTCCTAAGCTGTATTACTCAGCAGGGGTTTGCTGGTTAGTAGGATCTGAGTTACCCCTACATGTTGGGACTACGATCTGCTTTAGGCAGCAATCTCAATCTCGCCCTTTGAGTGAAGTGGGACATTAATATGTCTACATAACATCACCAAAATAGTAACAATGACTAAGTCATCGTTTTACCATCCGGCACAGACAGCTATAAAATCTCATACAAACACATGATTACATTCAGATCTCCAGTAAAATGACAAACAAACCGCTTTTAAACAGCACAAAAACATCACAACAAGTGATGTCCAGATCACGATATTAAAATGAGTGATCTTACCTCTCTAGCCCTGCAGAGAAGACTCTTCTCTTAGATCTCCTGTTCCGATCCAGTCTCAAAATTAGATCTGTTTTAAGGTAGGTTTTTCACGTTTGCTTCAAGGTCGCTCTTGAGCGCTGATTGTGTAGAACACTTTTCGCTTCCCTGTGCCACACCAGACACGCAGTAGTCCACGTTCCTGCGCGTTCCAACGCAAGTTGGTAGAATACGCCTTTCTCATTGGCTGCCCGCGCTCCCAAATCCACCCAATTCACGCCCAGGCCTGCGCTGATTGGCTGCTGGAGGAGGAGCTTGCCGCACGCGGCCCATCAGTCACGTTGCAGCGTGCCTGCTCCAAAAGAAGACGTAACTGGCGCGGGCTTCGAGGCTGTCCAGGGGCCGATGCGTCCCTAATATACGCGCTTACAATCAGATCTGCGCTTATATACAGTCACTGAGAGCCGAGAGAACGTTTTTAATAAATGCATCGTGTATCATTAATGATTTCCACCTGAAAAAGGACAATTTTGGAGGATGAATGTACATTGCTGTATTTTATACTTCATTATAACATATCATTGCATGTTTTAATTCACCAGATAAAAATTATACTTCTAATTTAAATGGACATAAAATTAAAAAATTTCATGTTTTGCTTAATCAATTAATTAATCTGAGGTGGAACGTCGCACTTTTTTAAGACAAAAATCACTTTGATTGCTACTCCTGCATGACTTCGCTGGTCTGTCATATCGAAACATTACGGTAAGTTGCCTAAAGCCAGTGCATCCACTGCTCCACGTGCCTCAAGTGCTACGTGACGGTGACGTCACTGATTCGACCAAAAGCAACCAAAGTCACGCGGACGGCGGGGTGCTAGGAAGCGCATGCGCACTGGCGAACCGCGGTCTTAAAACGTGCATGCAGTATTATTATGATACAAAAAAACGTAACTATACTTATTTGGTATGAAGTCTCATGGTAATATAATTACATAAGCTTAATCAGAGTGAGCCATAGCAGGTTATCTATCTATCTCACAGAGAACTGTAGGAAGTTCATGGCCAAGCGTGCTGTAGGAAATGTTATTAACGTTACAACGCTGCCATCTGCTGGTCTAGTTGGGCAACATCACTTGTCTGGGGTTGCTTTAGTTTTAGGTGTTTGGAAATGTGTTGGGAAATTTGATCGATTTTTTATTTTCTCTCATAGCAACACAACCCCATATTTAGATATCCTACTTACAATGTTGCATTTATTTGTGTCAAGCTCAACAACTCTTTTATTAAAAATGAACAAAATGAATACAATTTTCCAACATGACAACTGATAAAATAATTACACTTTCGATTTCATGTTCATATTGTTTCTGTGCTTCTCATCTCACTCCTTTCCACTGCACACCCTTTTCTTAGCAGTTCTGCAGCCAGCTCTGGTCTGCCGATTCGGGTCAGACAGTGGGCAAGCAAAGGGCATTTTGGTGTGATGGAAGGCAGTGCTTGTCTCCATGTGGTCAGGATGTGGAAAATCTGCAGTGCGAGGCTGTTCGGGGCTCTGAGACGGGCCAGTTGGACAGATGAGCGGCGCAGGCGAAGGCACATGACCAGCAGGGATGCATCTTTTTCAGACAGCTCACTACAGAGCCAGGCTAGCAGCTCATCACAGAGGGGCTCTAGCAGAAGCAAAGAATAAGGGTGCATAAAAATTCACAGCGAGGGCGGATTTAAATATTTCTACTTACCTGCCTGATCATGCTGCAAGAATTTTGCACTGATTGGCCGAGATAGGGTTTTCACTGTCTGGAAAATAAGACAACAACAAATTTTTGTCATAACAAAAATCCATGAGATCTCTTTGAGCTAGAGTAAAACTTTGAACATGTTACATAGGCCAGGGAAAGAGGTGAAAGTATTATACCAGATCAACTCAGATAAATTTGATCAAGTTTTGGATCATAAAAGGAACAATTTGAACATGTTACAAGCATTACAATATAATCTAAACCTAAGCTTTGCATTGTATCACCTTTGGAAGAGTGAGTGGCAGCTTACAGACCGGTGGTCCTAAGCAATATTCTTCTGATATTACTGCTTTGTCTTCCTTCCAAACCAACTGATCTTTGGGGATATGGAACAGTAGAGCCATGCCTTTGTAATAAGGTGAACTATAGTTTCCAAATGAATCCATTTCCTTCAGCTGCAAACACAGCCAATTCCTCCTCTGAATGTGAAATGTAATGGTTCGAGCCTCTGTGCACTGGTCACCTGTACAAACAAGTACATGTTGTCACAAATCCAACAAGAACCCAAATTATACTAAATATGCAGTTCACAGTAATGTAACTTTAGAAGAAATAGTAAAAAGCTTCATCACTGAGCTTTGTATGTGTATATGTTCCAAATATATATATATAAAAAAACACACACCCACACCCACACCCACACACACACACAACTAAACACTGTAGTTTCTCTGTATCAAAATAAGCTATTTATAACAAATAGCAATATATTTTTATATCGAATTAACTTGAAGAGAGAGCAAATGCTGAGGTAACAGCTGTTTATAGTTGTCTTGTGTAAGTTCTAACAGGAACTAACTTGTTTCATGGGCTTTCAACAACCTACTGTAACTATGAAAAAAATGTATGACGTATTATTCTTTTTTTTTTTAAAGGTGGTAACTAGGGGCAATTAGTTGTGATATCAGAGGAATTAAGCACTTTGGGTGACAAATATTAAACTTTTGGTTGGTTAGGTCACTTCATAATGACCCATTATTGATTATTTCTTTATAACAGCATGCCTTGTGTTTTATTTCCTACTTACTAACTATCTTTTGTGAAATTAGTGGTGTAACTCAATGGCTTGAGTAATGAGGGAGGTTTTGGGAAAGCTGACTGATTCAGGCAGAGCACGTATTGTGAGCAAATACTGTATGATCCTTGAGGTACCTGTGCTGCAAATGTTCCCGCTGAATTTTATCAGGAGCTGCTCCCCTTCCCTCATCAGTATCTCAGCAGATTGCTCTGCAGATTCACAGTAAGCCTGGGTATGGAGCTCAGCCAGCCCCCAGTTCAGATCTCTACTGGGCAGAACAGCCAGAATCACACTCCTAGGGTCCTCCTGCCTTTTGTGGATGGCTATGGATACTGTACAGGTTCTTAACAAGTCCTGCAGCTCCTCAGCTAATAACACCAAGCAAGAAGGTCTTACAGATGAGAACAGACGAAAAACTATAAGCCTAGAGAAAAGAAGACCATTCAATCAGTACAAACAATTCCATTAGCTCCCAGTTAAGTGTAAATATATTCTCCAATATTGTTGTGTTGAAAAGATACCGTTCATAGTTTTCCAAGACCTCAAAAGAAACAAGGTCAGTCTGCAGATTCTTCACAGAGACTTTATCCAGAACAATCCAGTACTTTCTTTTCCACCCGAGGACAACCAGCTGATCTTTAATCAGCCTTTTGGTTGCCTTTACTGAAGCACTTAAATCCCGTATTTGGAAACAAAGTACAAATATAAAGAAGATATATATATATTTATGATGAATGATCCTTTAATGTAAATTTGTCTTAGTTGTAAATAATTCTGCTTTTGTATTTCACTTCATCTTGTTTAAAGACAAAATATTGCTTTGCAGCATAGCAAAGAAAAAGTAGATGTCTCTACCTGACCTGATGTGATGAGATTTTGTCAGGCATTAGAGCTGTGCCATCAGAGTAAGTGTGGCTTTTCTCATCCCCTGTATTCATCTTTTTAGGTTCAGGAGGACAGGGAAGTGTTAGTGTCAAAGGTTGTAGAGGGCTTACAGTTAAAGGGTGATTCAAATACAGTAGTGGACTAGTGGTGAGAATTGGGTTACAGGAATCATTTCTGCACTTCAGTGTAGACAAGAGCATAGCATCGACAGGCTGCACCTGAGGAGTTGAAAAGGAATAAAACAGTGTTTTAAAACAGTGTATTTGTCATTCCCATCCAATGCTGTATGATTAGTGGTTATAGACAGCTCTCTGGTTCTATGGACAGAATATATTGATAATACAACAATATTTAAGAGTCATGTATTTCATTGCTTTGCATTGTACGAGAGCACCTGCCTTTAACTTGTGCATTTTTTGTCTAGTGTTGCTAAAGCTAAGTTTCCTAAATACCTGAATTACTTAGTTTCTATCTGAACACTAGCTAGCTTTATTAAAACTTGTAACATATGTTTATTTAAATTCAAGTAAAGTGGAAAGAAGTCAATTCTGAAATGTCAGACTGCGGGTTATAGACTTTTATAAATGTACTATGTAAGTTTTTCCTGAAAAACATTGTATGAATATGAGTACGGTATTGTCTGAAGGAAACAAAAAATATCTATGGTTCCTTAGGATACTTATGAAGAAGAAGAATTTCTGGAAAATGAACAGATCTATGGTGCAATGGTGTCAGTAATGTTGTTGAGTGAGTGTGTGTATGCTTTACTAGTATCGATTTGTGTCCGAGCCATGATGTATTCCTGCCTCACACACAGTTTCTTTCTGATCCACCACAACCAGGTAAAATATTTACTGAGGATGAATGAATGGTGATCATTTGTCTATATATGTTTTTAACAATATACGGAATACGTAAATGTAGGAATGTAGGACTTATGTGTGACTGATAGTCCATGATTCATTTAGAAGTACCATTGCTTGGGCAACCACCGGTTTGTTAAATGATCCTGGTGGATAGTCTAGGCATATCCTGGAGTCCACACCTAGTTTGAGACACAGACCTCTCTTTGGGATTGTGAATGTCTCCATCTGTAAACGTGATAAGACTGCAAAAACACCAAGAGTGTACACCCTCACCACTGTGAATGTACCCTGAGAAAAAACAGACCAAATGTTAAAAAAAATGTGATGATGATATGATATTAATTAATCGAACAATGTCATTTGCTATCACAGACCCTGCAGCCCCCATAGATGCCCTCAGTGGCTGTCGGGGTGACATAACTGATCCTCTTCTCTTGGTCCACCACTTTTACCACAACCTCACGGTAATTCAGGCGGTAACAAGCCTGAAAAGGCACAGCTACAGTGAGCGGGAAAGGACACTTTGTGCCGCTGAAGTTATCAAGTTTAAACACACTGCTGACCAGCTCCTCTGACCCGGACACCATGAGAGAGCTGAGGCTGTCAACTGCCTTACATGTGATGACCTTTGTGACATCCAGGGGGGCAGTTATATAGCACAGGACTTTGGAGGATCTGTCTGAATCAGTCAAACTGTGAGAAAAAAGTTTTGGATTTAAAAGCGATGCAGCGAGATTTCCTTTAGGAGATGCATTTTTAAATACTGCATGTGCTAATGAACATATCTGAAGAAAATTACAAACAAAAATGGATAAAATTAAAACCATTAAACATTGGTAAACATTGTATTAAATGCCATATAGGTGCACTTTGTAGGTATACAGTTATACAATATATATTGTGCCTGGATTAATATGCAGGTTAAGTGGGGCTGAAGACCCCAGTCTATTAATAATCAAATAATTTGACCCAATTTATTTGTAATTGAGGTAATATATGAATTTAAGTGCCACAGGTGGCAGTAATGTTCATTTACAGCTCCAGGGTCCTCAGTTTAATTCTTAAAACAGGGGTACTGGCAGTGTGGAGCCTCACATTTTTTTCCAGGATTTGTGTAGCTTTCCTTCAAGTTCTCTGGTTTCCTCCCACCTAACTTTCAAAACATGCCAGAAGATGGACTAACTACTGTAGATTTCAGAAATGTTTATGTTTATGTTACCCAGGTTTGCACTGGTATTCCTTGAGGAATGTCACTTTTTAGCCAATATTCCCTGGATAGGGTTTGCATTCAGTGCAACCCTGACCAAGAAAAATTGATGATTGAAGAAAAAAATAATTTCATGAGTTTTCCTAATGATTTTATTTCTTAGTCTACTGGAAAAAAATGCTTTTCGAGTCGTATAATGACAAACATTTCATTTCAAACGTTTTTATTACAATTGTGGATTAATGCTGCATTGTGGTGCTCATTGGAAGATTGTTAATACTGTACTAACGCTAATACCTTTACTTTAAATTAAAACAGAGATACTAAACCTGTTCTATTCATTTATTTACAAAAATTAAACAAGAATATACCTATTGCATTTAGGAATGCATTCGTGTATATAATCTTTTCACATTTAGACTTTACCATGACTGTTTCCTTTAGGGTGAACATAAAAGAAAAAAACACCTAATAAATTCTACAAAAGATTGAAAAGAAGTATCTCTAAAAGGGTGCAGTCGGGTTTTACCACTTGGAAATGTGAAAAATTCATTTGTCATATGTTATAAAATCATATATAATCCAGAATCCGGTCTCTCACTCTGCTGGGAGCTCCAATAGGAAAACTCAAATTAGAAACCATAGTGATATAATGATTGTAGCTGTGCCTGTCTGTTAAGTATGAACTTGCTAAATTATTTTAACTATGGACATTGTACAGAAAACTCTTACACTTGATACACTTTTACAGTCATACAGGAAAAACAGCAAAAGATACTTTACCCTACTGTAATACATTTGTGTGTCCAGCTTATGCATTCATCCATAATCACTGCGCTGGGTATCTCTGCCTTCTTGTACACATCAACCTCCTGTACGGGTTCTTTTTCCACCTCTCCAGCATCCTCTCCAAAAGGTCCAAGGACATCATTTCTAGGGCTCTTCAGAATGCTGTCCTCTTCTCGTCTTTCAAGGTCAGTTGGGCATTTATTTAACAGTTCATGTGGACTAGTCTTTCTCTCAAACGCAGCATGGGTCTCTGCTAGGGTATGCCTTAAAGGACACGCCGGATTGCTTTGAAGGACACATTTCTGAATACCAAAAAGGGGCAAAACATTTGAGGTGCACTCTTGGCCAGTATTTTCAGGGTCACACTGCTCTTTAAAAAATATCTGTGGAAGGATTAGCCTGTCCTTTGAATGAGTCATAAGATCCTGAATCACAAGATCGTCCCTTGTTGTCTCAGCATCTGTATTTTGCAGTTTTGCTCCAGAAATGATGCTGAGCGCACTATCCAATTTATTTGTGATCAGCAACAGCGTCTTCTCAATGCTGTACACGTCTCCCAAAACACTTTGAATCAGATCACTGATGTAGACATGGTTGTGAAAATTACCTTCTTTGGAGGTTCCTGTAGGGAAATTGATTACAAAAATCTTTTATTTTACCATGCCACTGAGTGCAAATAATAAAAATAAATGCATGCAAAAAGCTAAGAAGGACTTGCTTTTAATAACAAAACTTACCCAGGTGTTTTGCTTGAGACTCTCTCTTTGGGAGCATGATTCCATGATTTGCATGCATGTCTTGCTCCAGGAACATGTGTACTGTTGTGCTTAGTATTTCTCTCAAAGAGCCTACTCTGTGTTTGTGTTGCACACTCCACTCCTTAAAAAGATGGAGAACTTTCCTAAAAGCCGTTGCTGAATCTCCATGCCCAGGAGGATGCACAGAAGCTTGGGTAAACGTTGAGCCAGGTGCCTCTGTGTTGCTGGTTCTCTCTGAATGTAATAGTTCATCTAGTCTTTGGATTATAACTTGCAGCATGTCCAGAATTTTGTCCTCAGGACATGATCCAAAATTAAGATTTCCCCTCAGCATTGTGGATCTGACAACTGGCTCCTGTCAAAGTCTATTTTCAGAAAATACCACTGACTGCCTGTGATTCTGTTTTGTTCAGTCTTCCCCTTTCTATCTTTGTCTGTTCTCTCAGATTTGGCAGTATTTACAGTTTTGGTGTAGTAAAAATGGGTGACCATAGCAATAAGAGGGTGTGCCTAAAGACAAAGCGGGCCCTTAGCAACGAAGGACCCTAAAAAAAGAGTAATGGGTATGTCTAAGAATGGCCTCTGCTCTGACAGGCTGCACATAAAATGCTTTTTAGTCTTCGTCAGACATTTATGCCTCTGTCGCACTCTCTCGGTCTGTCTCACTTTCTCTGCCTACATTACCATTTTCTTATAAATACCAATGACCTCATTATAAATAAGCAGGAACATACATATATTTAATATATAGGATGGAAACTACATGTTCACATTAAGTGTATGCCTATTTTCTTTCTCTCTCTCTCTCTCTCTCTCTCTCTCTCTCTCTCTCTCGCTCTCTCACTCTCCCCTGCTCCGATGCCCTCAGATGCTTTGTCGGACTGAACAGACCTCATTATAAATAAGCAGGAACATACATATATTTAATATATAGGATGGAAACTACATGTTCACATTAAGTGTATGCCTATTTTCTTTCTCTCTCTCTCTCTCTCTCTCTCTCTCTCTCTCTCTCTCGCTCTCTCACTCTCCCCTGCTCCGATGCCCTCAGATGCTTTGTCGGAATGTACTGAACAAAATCACCCACAGCTTCTGCAGCCTGAGAGCCAATTACTTTGGGAATGAGCTACCACAGAAATCTGTTAAAGCTCAACTGCAGATAATGGGGGAAATGTGTAGCCTCACATTTCATAAGCTGAGAGCTGTTCAGTGAATATTTCATAAGCGCAGAGAAAATCAGCATGCTAAAATTTCAGCATGTTGTGAAGAGGCCTGTGTGCTTACAGAAAACGTGCTAGATTATTATGTCCTTTTACGGGGTCTGATAACAGAGAAATGACTGCCATGATTGTAGATGGCTGATTTAAGGCATGTTTCCATGCTTACAACACACACACACACACACACACACACACACACACACACACATATATACATGGGTACCAAAAAGTCAACATGACGTTAAGCCTTTTCCTAAAGTAGTCTCACGTTCTAACAATCAATACTTTGTGGTACAAAAGTATAATTGGTGCCATTACTTTTCGTCCTGACTGAATAACCAGCCTTATTTATTTTAATGTATAGATTCTTTTTAATTGCTTCGTTTGAAGTCTTTAAATTGAAATAAATCAAGTTTCACAAAATGTTCATTACATCTATGTTACATTAAATCTGTTTCAACTTCCAAAATCCATAAGTGGGGTAACTCACGCCAATTGTTCAGTTTGAAGCCTATCGATCGAGTATTAATGAATGCACAGAACCTTTAGGAGTCTAGCTAGGATACAAATATTTTTCTGGCCTTAATAAATGTCCATTATATACTCCTTGTGTAACTACAGTATGCTCCAGACGCTTCAGATTTATTTGTTCGTATTCAGGTTAATAAATAATACTTATTCTAATGATTTATAATTGAGTACGTCTAAGCATGTAGTGTTGCTAATGAACTAACCCTGGATATTTTTAACCAGGTTCAAAGCTGATATTTAAGTGGAGGCCTTTATTGTGTTAAAGCAAAGCTTTTTGAAATTACAGGTCAAAATGCAACATTTAACCCAGAAGATTTAATGTGCATTAGACCGATTCGACAGTTTTACTGAGTTTGGTCGGTCTATCCTAAAAACAGCGAGCGCAGTCAGGAATGGACACCAGTCTATCACGTGGACTACATGTAAACTCGCATTTTTGTAACACAAAAATGTACTGTATCCAAACCACCCACTGGCACGTTTTGTTAGGTTGGAGGAGACCAAAGAACACAGAGGAAATCCATACGGGCATGGGAGAACATTTACAGAAACACCACACAGGTCAGAATAAAATAAGATTCAGTAGCAGATATCACAGCCACTGGGGAACAATTTCTAATGAACCTAAACTCGTTTACACGAGAGCAGACATTTGAGAAGACTTTACTAACATTGCATTATGTACACAGAGTAGAAACATTTGTTTGTATAAGTCAGAAATAGCAATCTCACATGACGAAAACACTGCCCTCGTTTGGCCATCCTGCGACACTACAACAAAAAAACGAACAAATAATACTAAAAAAGAAAAGAAAGAAAGAAAAATAAACCGATTTATTTCGAAAAAAAACCCGGATTTGTTCTAAAACAACGGCAACAACAAAACATTTATGCAAACTACAGTTTTGTTAATGGTGTTGCAGAATTCCTACCCTGAGGGATTACATTTTTAACTCCGCGCGCACACCCACCCACACCCACACACACACACACACACACACTTTGTAGGACTGTGAACTAAACCCGAAATAATGATCCACGTTTTACCAATAGAGAGACTGT
>MU551541.1:1041157-1085447 GCA_024362625.1 Silurus asotus | reverse complement strand
TATATATATATATAATTATAGTAATGCAATTTTTGTCTTGAAGGTTGTGGACCCAAAAGAATTGTTAAACCAAGAAATAAAGGAAAAACTGGAACAGAAAAAATCAAGGTGGTGTATGGCAACTCGTTTTTACTAGCACACTAACCACATGGCTTTTTTAATTTTCTTTTTTTAAGAGAGACTAATGATGGGCCGGACATTAAATAATTGTGTCTGTCATGAAATGTATGCACAATATATTCTCATACTTCTTTTTTTTCTCTGAATACAGGAAGCAACTAGAAAAGGTGACGGAGAGCACAAGTAGGCGCCTTAGCGATGATTATGCGTTGCTCCAGTCATGCATACCTAGTCAGGAGCCGGCTATTGAGTGTTCTTTAAGCACAGCAAAAAGCCTTGCACAGCCTGCACTGCAATTTCCTGGAGCCAAGTCACAGGTGGATTTAGGTGGTGTTTGTAGTGAGTCATTGGACACTCTCTCTCAACTGGTACAACACACACTTCCTGTCCACAGCGAGTCATCTATATCACCGTATGCCTGTTTCTATGGACAACCTAAACAGTCTATAAAAATGGGCTGGCTGGACAAGCTTTCTCCTCAGGGGTGAGGAATTTGACTATAAGTTACTGTACACAGTGGACATTATGCATTTTTCTATAATAAATAAGTGCTGTTTAATTCTCAGATTAGATTAGTCTAATTGGTATTTTTAAGAAGTTCTTGTCCCATAACAAGTCTTCAATATCCTTTACCGATTCAGTTGAACTATAGTAGAATACTAGGTTGTGATTTTTACCACTATGGAGCCTTGTTTCCAGTCTAACACAGTACATACTTTTATTGTTGATTGAAGCAAACCAATCTCTGCAAACCTTCGTTTCCAAGTTACGTAAAACGACCCAGAAGTCAGTAGTAACTTTGCAAGGTGAATCAGTTTCATAATTGACTACCAGCAAACCACTGAGGTCTTGTTTTAGATTCATGGTTAGTATGAAAAACCATCAGAAGGAAAAAGGTGTGACGACAAAAAAACAAAAACAAATTTATGAATCCAAATTTCTCACTTAAACCTATAGAGTGCAAATAATCTTTTATTAATAATTAGTATTTTTACTTTTTAAATTTAGTTTTAAACTTTTACATTTTCAAACTTTTACAGTTTTACTATTCTTGCTTTCTAGGAAAATCATGACAAAGCGCGCGGTGGGGGTGGGGGTGGAGGGACGCTTCATAATGAAACTTCCAGTGAAAATTAAACTATTTATGCACATATGCACTTTGCACATTCAGTGCTCATCATCGAGCAAGTGTTGCTTTTGGTTTCTGTATTTTACTCTCCTTTGGAGGAAATGGTGCTCATAGCTTCTTCACAGCTATTTTAGCAGTGTTAAAATGTTATTTTTGCTGCCTGTTCCTACTGAAATGTTAATAAGCTAAGTGGTGTTGTATCTACTTGTTACTTCTATTGACGTCTGTGGTTTTGAGCAAAACTGAGCTGTTCACATTACAACACTGGCCTAGTAAACTGATGATGCAGATCACTTTTGAATTGTGCTTTTAGTTTCACTGCCATTATGAATTTCAAAATGAATAAGAAGTCATTGGGACTTATTGAAGTGTTTGGCCTGAGTATGAATGCCTTTTCATCGTTTTAATCAACTTATCTAATTTCACTTTCAGAAATCGTGTCTTTCAAAGAAGATGGGTTAAGTTTGATGGCGAGAATCTTTCTTACTTTAACAATGAAAAGGTTGGTGAAAACAATTGCCACTTCCACTTATTTGTATGGTGTAATGCACATGCACACTCATTCAGTAATTATGCTGCACTGGCGCCATCACTTCAGTGTGTTTTCGCACCGGAAGTTACTAATATATTAATAGCTATTCTATTTTCAATCTCATTTTCCCACGTCCCCTCTATACCTTAATCTCTCATCAGTCTTTTATTATTTTGTAACCCTCAGCAGGCCCACATCAGGCCTGCTTTTCAGGTAGCTAACAAGCCAAATGTGGCTCTTTACTCTTTTGTAATTGGAGCTACTTGTCCTACCACAATATCAAATTATCACCTTGTCGCAAATACATTATATGGAGGAACGTTTTTAGACATCTGACCATTGGACTCGGGTGTTTCGAATATTCCATTCTACATGAATCCCTATTTGTTGTTTTCTGGGATGATATTCCACCAGATTTTAAAGTGTGGATTGTGGAGATTTAGTGCTCAATCTGTTGCAAGGGTTTTAGTAAAGCCAGATACTGATGTAGAGTGAGGAAGCCTGGAATGCAGTAAACAATCCAATTCATCCTAAATGTGTTCAGAGGTCAGAGCTCTTTAACAGGCCACACAAGACCTTACATTTCCACAACCTATGCAAACCATACCTTCATGGAGCTCATTTTGTGAACAAGGGCATAGTCATTCTGGAACAGGTTTTGGTCTCCCTCTAAAGGGAAACTTTAATACTATGTCATCCAAAGGCAACCTTTTGTGCGCCTCCAACTTTGTGGTAACAATTTGCACCACATATGGCTTAGGTAGGTGTCCAAAAACTTCTCCATATAGTGTATTTGAGGTAATAACAATGAACCATTTGCTTCATCACCTTCCTACATAAAAGAAAGAGTTTTAAATAACATTTGCACCATATCTCTGTGTGTGTGTGTGTGTGTGTGTGTGCGCACACCAGAATTCCACTAGTGTTAAAACAGAAAAGACAATTAAGTCATTCATCACAATTATTTCTATGGCAATTAATTGGGATACAAAAGTTTATAACTGACAGGCCTTCTGTTTGTGGTAAAAGAAGCTGATCAACATTAAGTGTCAGCTAACGGTTCACTAGCTTTGATTGTTAGCTGACTAGTCAAGCCGAGGCGGATGTTTTATCACTGTTCTGTTGTAATGGCTGCTGTTCGTTAAAGCTCGGCATTAGTTAACGATCTGATGCCAGTTCTGCTTGGTTTGTCAAACCGCTCGTGACCTTGCCAAACTCTGAACGTCGCTCCTTTTCCTCAACTGCTTGCCAAGCTTTGACTTGAATGTCATCTTTCTATTCCAGTGATAAATATATAAGTGAAAATCTCAAGAGTGATGGATAAAAATAAAAGTGTAAATGTATGGTAATGCCATTAAAATGTCATTGCATCAAGGTCAGTGCCACTGCAGGGCTGAGAATGATCAACCACCCAAATCATATCTGCTCAGTGGTGGTGGTGGTGGAGTGCTCTCTGTGTATTGATGAATGAGCTAGAGGATGATGACAAATTAGGCATGGACTACAGTAATTAAATGGTGAATTCTGCAGGACAATTAATCTAGATACAAGGTAGGAATACCTTACAAACTGGCAACCCAAATGCCAATAGAGTTGGCCTGTAGATACGGTCCATTGAAGCCTGAGGTTCTTTTTATATCTTCAGATTAGTAGCCTTAAGTGTTTCAAATGACTCCAAAGTGAGTGGGTTTTTATGATGAATCACCAGGTTCTCACTTGTAAAATGTCAAATGTATCCATCAACCATCTGTCTTTTAAATATTAGCTTATCCTGATCACAAAGCAGCACCACTATTGGAACGCTGGCGAAGGTGCTGGTGGATGAAGGTGACATTGTTGAGTATAAAGGGGTGCCGCACTTTTTCAGAAAGAGGAAAAAAGATAGAGGGGTTTATGGGTAAAGGTGACATTGCTCCATGCTAGGCTGAGCACCTGTCTGCATTGAGCTGTTACGCTGCTTTAGCCCTATTTAGCTTCTATAAATGAGGGTCAGCAGCGGAACTGCTTCCTGCTTCCCTCAGCATCCTTTCGTCTTTTCTTTCTCTCCCTCTCTTTCCTTGCTCACTCTCTCTATCTCTGTGGCTCTTTGTGTTTTTTTTTTTTTTCTTCCCCCTCTGCCACTTTACCTGCACGCCTTTTCGGACGAAGTAGGGTTAGTATCGTGCTTAGCAGAGGAGAAAAAAGAGAAGAGGAAGCAAAAAGGGTGAGAGCATTGCAACTCAGCGACACTGTATCTTTCCTGTGTCACCCAGAAGAGGATTTTGAGTCTGGTTCCTCTCAAAGTGTCTTTCTCACGTCTTCTCCGGGACTTTTTTCTTCGCCACACTTGCCTCAGGCTTGCTCGTTAGGCATTGAAAATCTCATCCTGATTTTTCTACACTGTAAAAAGCAATATGAAATTTCATTGAATCCCCGCAAAGCTTTTTTTCCCCCTCCTCTTACTTATCTTTTTTTTTTTTTTTTTTTTTTTATTCATCATGTTTGGAGCTTAATGTAACTGTCTGTTTGTGCACATCAGTTTGTGTATTCAACTGGTTTGTTGGTTTCTCTTTGAATCTTTGTTTGACTCTGGGTTTATACCCAGCTCTGAATGCATGCTCTTGTCTCGCCTGACTCTTTTTAATTCCGCACCAAGCGTATGAGCTACATGTGATGTTCGCTTGTTAATCAGCTGTTAATTATAGTGCGGTACACTCGTTTTTTTTGTTTCCTACCCTGTGGCTTTTGATACATTAGGACATTGACACGTTCACGTTCACGTGCACAGCTCAGCGCTCGTATGCACGAGAGGAAGTGTAGTTATACCGAAGTGTTCTTTGGATATTCTTTTCTTTTTGTGGTCAAATAAGGAAAGGTATTTACGACAAGGAAACAGGACGTTCATTCCTGAAACATGCTGCTTTAACTATATGGTGCTAATTAGCTACTGAATTTGTTTAATTCATGTAAACGAATTTTTATTTCTTATACTGGTATATCAGCAAACGTATACAGGAACCTATAATGAAAGTGTAAAGCACATATCTCAAAGTATTTTGATGTAGCTCTTCTTTAATGGCATATTTTATATTCCATTTTTGAGTTAAATAGACTTGTGTTTATATCAAATGATTGTTCTTCATATTTTGGTTTCTTCCAAACATGATAAAACCTATAAACAGCAGGGAGAGTGATGGGCAACACGTACTTCTTGTGAGATGTAAAGCCAACCTCAACAAACTGCTGCTTTCTCTCAGGGTGGCATAAGGTTTTGGAGGAAAGTTCCGTCCGCTCTCTTCCACATACATGTGCTTACAGATTGACAGGGGAGAAACAGTGCGTCATCCCTCCTGCCCACAGACCTCCTGCCCAGCGAGTTTAGCTTTCTTAGATCCCTGCATCGCATTTGGATTTAAACTTGTGATTTTCAGACACTTTTTCTGATGCTCCACTCAGAAGTCCCCCTTTTTTTGTATCTTTTTCAGTATGTAGGTGCGGATATGCAAATTGCTTGATGTCTGTTCAGCGGGTCGATCGAACCAATCACATTTGATATGCAAATTAGAAGAGCAGAGCTTACTACCGGAAAACTATTTATTTTATTTTAAATAGCTATGATTACATGCAGGCCCGATGATCCATTAACAATCTGATTTTCCATTTGACAAAGGTTCATATATACACCTCGGTCGGGAAGTCTAAATCAATTGAGGCCAATTCGAATGAAATCATCTCGAACAAGGTTGATAATCCTCTAATGAATCCATTAAATAGCTGCGTAACCGTTTTTGTGTCTGATTACTTTTTGCTTTTGGAATCTGCATTAGTAAGAGAAGATGAGTGAATGCATCATACTGATGGATCATGTGTGTGAATGTTGGGCAAATAGGAACTGCTGAGAAAGTCCGCAATCTGCAAGCTCTTCCTGCTGTCTGTTTGAAAATCACACTCGGGTGATGTTTTACTGATTATTTAAAATTCATTAACAAGCTCACGCAGGGTGATTATAAACCTGAGCGGCTGGCTCGACCCATTCGCTTCTCGTTGTTATGGTAACATCCGACACTAACCCTCATTTCACGCACGTGCAAAACTTTGGGTCGGATTGCACGCATCATGTTTATACAGAAGGTCCAGTTTAGGACAATTGTCAATGTATGAACGAATGCATGTAAATTCCGCTGACAGGGCTATTCAGGGTTCAGGGCTATTTCTTACGATGATAATCCACGTCACTCATTTTTCCGATTTTTATGCACACACTATTGTTCCTACGTACTTTCTCACTTTTTCGAGAGGTGCTGATGAAACCACCTAGACACAGACAGCTGCCGCTCACCTCTACATCAACTGGTGATGTCATCAAACACCGCTGACTCCAGTAGGCGTGGGAGAAGGGACCTACACACACTCTCACTAGTTCTGTTTAGGGCCCCAAGAGCCTAAGTAGCCAGTTCCCACTGGAGTTTCCTGCCAGTTACATCAACCTTATCTCCCAGTTCTTATGAGAGTTTGACAGCATGATTTTGTGGTATATATATGTGTGTGTGTGTGTGTGTGTGTGTGTGTTTAAATCAGGGTTTTAGAATGTCACCTGTCTTTTGGATTGAGGTTGAAAAGGCTTGGAGATGGGATTAACTCTCTGTCTGGGACTGAATTAAGGCAGAGCTTTCTTTCTAAAGTTGCCACCAGTTCTCTGTGAAAGTGCTCGGCTGTCCTTTTTTTCCCCCCTGCAGTGTCCTCTCTTTGCCTTTTAGCATATCTGCAATAGCGGCATTAGAGGTTAGTCATCGTGTTGCTGTTCACTGCAGTGTCTATGCAGAGCCAATGAAAGCTCCGCCAGGCTCGCTCCTGGCAACATTTACAAATTATTGCTCATAATAATGGCAGAACTCAGAACTCTGAGCGCGATCCAAAGGGACTGCGAGATGCGTTTTTGTCCGTTTTATTTTCCCCTCCTGCAGTACCTCATCACGGCCAATTGGTGTCTCTGCGGCTCCATAGTGGAGACAGGGCGACGGCGTTTTGCAGTACGAGCAAGGTTAAAGGCAAAACAGCACTCGGTGTAGAACCTGTACAATTAGACTGGTGCAGGACCTGTTCCACAAATCCTAATCTTAACCATTAAGAAATAAATGGTGATCTTGGTCTTCGATTGGTGACTGACGATGCTGTCCACTGCCACAAATTACAGCACTCATGTGGTAGCTCTCAGCACATATGCGTAGTATGTCTTTATTAAGCAGGTTCAGAGCTCCATGTTATAATGTCCTTTTGGTAGGCATTTTCCATATATAGATATATATCCGAGCAAAAAGCTTACAAGAAGAGTAGCAAACACCACACGCACAAATGCACGTTATGTACACAGTTTAGATGCAGGTTGGAGTTCAACCCCCCAGCTCATTTGGCCGAGTGTTTTATCGTATATGAATTACCAGAGCTCATTCTTATTAAATAAAGGCACATCCACAATCCTTCCCCACATGCATGTTCGCTTTGTGTATCGCTCGTCATCCTTACAGAGCATCTCGAAAGCTCATAATGGATGTTTCCCGTGTTTACACATTGGCTTCGGCGCTTCAGTCCTGTCCCCGTGACCTCGAAAAATAACAATTAAAATGCGTAATTAACGTTAACCCAGATAGCGCCTAATTATCGGCACTTAGCTTCCAAAAAGATGCGCTCGTTTCCCTTTTCACTCGTCTCTCGCTTCTCTGTTCTTCCCCTCCGTCCAAATTTAGATGGAGAGAGACTCATTAGAATGCTGCTAAGTTCGTGGCCCTAGCGCCGTAGCAACGGGAGAAGTGCTAAATTGGAGAGAGAGAGAAATCCCACAGAAAGGAGATGTCCGCCCCGTGCCATAATTAGGGTTAGCTGTAGCCGCCACTGTTAACATCATGCCTTAATTTGTGGAGATGGCCCTTTCCATGACCCCCTTTCCCCTCTGTTCCTTGCTCTTTTTCTTTCTACCTTGTGCAATCGTTTGTTTGCTACCTTCTCTCTCTCCCTTAGTTATTTCCTCGCAATATGTTTGCTGTCACCATCGTGTGCCCCCCCCATCCCATTTGTTATACATTTCTTCACTCTCTGCACCTTTCCCACTGTGCCTCTATTTCCTTTTTGTGCTCACTAAGAAGGGAGTCCCTTACTCAATCATCTCCGCTATTTCTGGATCGGAAAGACCAGAAATAGTGCAAGGTCATCATTGTAATTAAGAGGCAGATGGAATGTAGGAATTGATTTCTCTCTAGCAAGATTAAAAATTCACTTGGCCATAGTTCATGTGTCGAGGAGACGGGGCTGCCTGCTGCTGCTGGAGTTTTCATGCTGGGAAAAAAATACAGATAGAGCCGAGGCTTAGGTTATAGGGCACAGGGCTGAAGAGTGAACTCTTTTGCTCTTGAGTTTTCAGCATAAAAAGTATGAGACCTAAAAGCCTTTTCCCCATAGCAAGCCAGCCATCTTTCCTCCTGAAATCTCAGTGACACTCTAAGCTGTAAATATGGGAGAGATTTGTTTGTTGGAGAAGGGGTCTTAGTATTTAGTCCAGCTAGATTCCTGTGTGTTAGTATGTGTATTTTTCATGTGTAGCACACAGAGGAATTCAATCTAAACGATGTGCATGTATATGTGAGCACATGTGTATGTGTCTAATGGTATCTACTATTCCAAAACTCCTTTTTGTGTTAGAGTTGGAATTTACTTTGCTGTGAAGTAGATGCCAGTGGTGTGTGTGTGTGTCTGTGTGTGTGTGGGTGGAGTATGAATGTGATTGTCTTTTAAAGTAGCGTGACCGAATTTCTTTCTCTTTCTCACTGCAGGAGATGTACTCTAAAGGACTGGTTTCTCTCCTAGCCGTTAAGCAGGTTCGCTCAGTGGGAGACAATAGGTTTGAGGTGGCCACCTCCATGAGAACCTTTGTTTTTCGAGTCGAAAAAGAAGGTGAGGCTTTTTCTATTTATCCCTCGCTCGTCCTCATTCACACCTTCACTTTCATCCCTACTGTGTCCTCACTCCTGTATTTTTACCAACATTCCCTCACAGTAGGCACAACTAGTTAAACTTTCGTGACTTTTTCGCTCATTGATGGTTCTCCAGTGGAGTAAAAAAAATAAGCCTTGATTGGTTTTATCAATAGCCTGGGTGCAGAGTGGATTTTCTCCAATTGCCTTTGTGATCTATTTTTTATTTTTTTTTAATCAACCCCTAACATTGATATTTTTTATAAAACCTGACCGTGAAAAGGCTTTTTTACTCCAACACATTTGAAGGAATACTTTAGTATTTGTTTGTAGCATATGGGCTATTAACACATGCAATCATTTGAACACAGCTTCGTGCAGTTGCTTTTTCCCAGTCATATACCTGTTAATTTGAAACTGTTATACAACCCGAATTCCTGAAATGTTGAGATGGTTTTTAAATTTTGAGTAAAATAAAAAGTAAAAGATTTTTAAAAAAGCCAATATTTTATTTACAATAGAAAATAGAGAACCTACATGTTTAGACTGAGAAATTCTATACTTTTATGCACAAAATGAGCTTATTTCCAATGTGATGCCTGCTACAGGTCTTCTCTTTTTTTCAAAACAGTTTGAAGATGTCTGGGCATTGAGGTTATGAGTTTCTGGAGTTTTTCTATTGGAATTTGGTCCTATTCTTGCCTGATATAGTTTTCCAGCTGCTGAAGAGTTCATGGTCGTCTTTGACGTATTTCTCGTTTAATGATGCGCCAAATGTTCTCTATTCAGTAGGTGAAAGGTCTGGACAGCAGGCAGGCCAATTCAGCACCCAGACTCTTCTACTATGAAGCCATGCTGTTGTAATAGCTACAGTATGTGGTTTTGCATTGTCCTGCTGAAATACACAAGGCTTTCTCTGAAATAGATGTCGTCTAGAAGGAAGCATATGTTGCCTTCCAAAACATGCGAGCTGCCCATACCTTATACACTTTTTTACCCCCATACAATCAGAGATGCTTACTTTTGAACCAAACACTGATACCGCGCTGGAAGGTTCCCCTCCTCTTTAGGACACACCGTCCGTGATTTCCAACAAGAATTTGGACTCGTCTGACCATAGAACATTTTCCACTTTGAAACAGTCGATTTTAAATGAGCCTCACAGGACACGATGGCGCTTCTGGGCCATGTTCACATATGGCTTCCATTTTGCATGATCGATCTTTAGTTCGCATCTGCAGATGGCACAGCGGATTGTGTTTACCGACTGTGGTTTCTAGAAGTATTCCTGGGCCCATTTAGTAATGTCAATGACACAATCATGCCGATGAGTGATGCAGTGTCGTCTGAGGGCCTGAAGACCACGTGCATCCAACAAAGGTCTTTGGCCTCGTCCCTTACGCACCAAGATTTCTCCAGTCTCTGAATCTTTTGATGATGTTTTGTACTGTAGATGATGAGTTTTAAAGCCTTTGCAATTTGGCGTTGAAGAACGTTGTTTTTAAAGGATTCCACAATGTTTTTACACTTGTTCACAGATTGGAGCGCCTCTGCCTATCTTTAATATTCTTTCGAAGATGTCTCTTTTATAGATACTCGTGCTACAGACCTGATGCCAATTAACTTAATTAGTTGCTAGATGTTCTTCCAGCTGAATATTTTCAAGATTTCTGGCTTTTCAGGCCATTTATTTTCCCTTGTGTCTGTAGCAGGCATCAAAATTGAAATGACCACATTTTGTGCATAAAAGTGTGAAATTTTTCAGATTCCATGTTCTATTGTGATTAAAATATTGATTCATGTGATTTGAAAGTCTTTGTTTTCATTTTTTTCTCTTTTTTTTTAAAACGTCCCAACATTTCCAGAATTCAGGTTATGAATGAGTTTTTAAGGGCAGAACGAATCAGACTAGCGTTGCAAGGAAGGCAATTTTCTCATACGTTTAAGCAGATATGCACTATATAGCAAAAATACAATGTTCCATATGTGGCTCTTCCCCAAACTTTTACCACCAAGTTGAAGGCACACAATTTTATAGGATGTCTGCGAATGCGCTTAAAACTTAAAATATTCCCTTGATCAAGGGGACCAAAACCTATTACCAGCATGAAAATGCCCCATGCACAAAGCCAGCATAATAAAGATATGGTTTACATGGCTGGAGTGAAAGATCTTGATTGGCCTGCTATAGAGCTCTGACCTCAACCCTATTTTAAAGTTTTGGAATGAATTGGAATGCCGACATCACCCCAGGCCTCTTCACCCTACAATTTAGAACCCGACTTTTCTAACGCCCTTAACGCTGAATGATCACAAATCTCAACAATTACATTCTACAAATGTAATGGAACATCTTTCCAGAACAGTGGAGGTTATAATAACAGCAAATGTGGTGAAATGGGATGTACAAATATCACATAAGTGACCTATGGTCTGTTGTCTACAAACATTTTTCTATATAGTGCAGGGAAGTAACGATTCCTCGAGTAACTCAAGGAATTAGATTACAAAAATTCATTTTAATTCAAATTAATTAATTGATTGCTTGTTTAATCCATTTAACCAACCACAGAGCATTGTGTTTCCCTAACGGACCATTCTAACTTACGCACCACTGTGTAAATTCTGTAACGCACTGGACGGGTAACACAGAAGACGCTGAAAATGAAAAATGGAGGAACGGGGAGAAAACAGTGACGGTCGAAGAGACGATTCAAGCCAAAGAAAATGGCTGAAAGTTTGGGATAATTTCAAACTGAAACATGAAGAAAACACCGTACAGTGCGGTTACCGTTTTTTAAGTAATTTAAAATAGATTTTTTATATTTTTATACTTCGCAGTGGCTGTGCAGAGCAGGTAGTGAAACACGTTTTTAGTCTGGGTTGAATTTCAAGCAGATTTTTCTGGAGACAAGAAAACCACATTGCGATACTGGTCGAGATAAAAATAAATACATAACTGAGAATAATTGAGTGTCAATAAATGAATAGTTTCCCATAACCTGCTCGACTAAGCCAGTACAAAGGGACTTTTTTAAACGCAACCGTATTTGTAATTTGATGTAATATGACTATTAAATCCACTAAATGGTTTTCACTGATATTCTTCTTTGCAATTTCAGCGATGAAAATTTAAATTTTTCTAAAAAAGAAAAAGAGACCCGTCTCATTTTCTCTTTCTTATTTAGTACTGCACTTTAAGAAAGAAAAAGTTCTTCTCATCCAATTACTTGATTATTCAGTGGAGTAATCGTTAGATAGCAACAGCACTAATATAGTGTGTGTGTGTGTGTATACAGTACACACACACACCCATATACTTGCAATTGACATCTGAGGCACAGGCTAGATAGATACAGATCAAAACAAGTTAGAGAAACGCAAAAAATTGGGCTAAGTTGCTTGGAGTTTTTACCACATGCAAGTCATCGAAAAAAAAAACAACAAAAAAAAACTGCTCTTATGTAACTTTCAAAAGCTGGGAAACAGTGATTTTGGGTTGCTTTTCCTGGAGGTTTTCTAGTCTATACAAATTTTAGTGACAAATTCCTCACTTACTGGAGAAATGATGCATATTTTGAGTGAAAAGCATTATCTCATTATGCCTTCACTAATGCATTTTTAATATACTTTAAGGCAGTTCATGATATGGTTTTCATTTTATAGCATGCAGCTTCAGTTTGCTTCGAAAGTTCACAGTGGGAGCCGAGCAAACTGTGACTGTAGAGTAGATGTTTATTTAAATCCAGGAACTTTTATTTAGGCTTCATTTATGGGTAACTTTTTGGTAAACAAATTTTCTGCTCTGTTCTCTATGCAGAAACATCTGCTGAAATGCTTGTCAGTAGCAATTGCACATCCAGTTCAGATATGGAAGATGGGAATGCGAGCTCATTCACACCACATCTCTTGCCTCCTGTTTGCTGTGCCATCACTTTCTCTCTCTCTCGCTCTTTCGCTCTCTTACTCTCTCTGGCTCGCTCTCTCTCGCTCTCACTTCCCTCACCGCTTTCTCTCTTTCCGCCAGACATTCTCAAACAGAATGGTGTGTGCTCTTCTCACTGCTCATCTCCTTCGATTAGCCGGGGCCTTGTCTGGTTTAATGAGAGCTTTACACTCCTCATCGTCGCCGTTTGGAGTCGGCCAGCCAACAGAGTGTAGACACGCTTCACACTGAGTCGGAACACGGTGCTGGCACAGCGACGACGAAGATGATGAAGGATGATGATGGCATGATTTCAAATATGTGTATTAAATGTCCCGCCCGAGTGCATTATTGTCAGTCAGGGTTGGAGGGGTTTGCTGGGAGTGTTATTTATATAATTCTATGATGTCTTGCAGGGAACGTCAGCGTCGGCTGTAAACGTGGCAATTTATAAAGCAAATAAAAGCCCTGTCTCTATGTCAGGATTTGTCAGCATGCAGGATTTGTAGCTCTCGACTACAGATTAGAAAGCTGGTGTTATGGGTTTGGGCATGCTGTAACACAAAAAAATTTATATATCTTGTTAAAATGTATCTTTGTTTCTGGATATCGCGACCTATGGATCTGTTTAAATGCCCCCCCCCCGTAAGTCTGGATGAGGTGTTTGCGAGGCTTTTTCATTAGCGGCAGCGCCGTGTTCTGGACCCAGAGACAGCCTGGTCAGCTCATGCATCTTTAAAGAGCTTTATTCCAGACTTGAGAGAGTCATCAATCTTAAGACAAACACACGAGATGGAGGAAAAGAGCAAGGGAGTGGGTGTAAGGGTTGGAGGTGGACAGAGAAAAAGGAAAAGGCCACAATTGAGCAGAGAGAACATTGGGGAGAGAGGGGGGGAGAGCGTGAGAGAGAGATGGGGAGCACATGGTGAATAATTTAGATGCATAGGATTATGTATGTGTGTTCGGTATCGTCCACAGCTGTGCAGTGTTTTTGCCAAGCTGCAGGTGTGGAGGTCTCCCCAGGTGAACATCAGCGACGCAGAAGCAAACTTTATGGCGTTGTTGTGGTATCGTCACTGTAAAACATTCGTGTGGAGGGAGTGAGTAATGAGCACTTTTTAAAAATACAGTAGGCAAAAGATCCCAGACTGAAACGCCCTCACGGCACGAGCATCGTGCTTGTTGATGGGCGTACACCTCGCCGTATATTCACGGCGTTTGCTCGGTTCTCACTGCGCGGTCTGTTTCGAAGCAAAGCCGCACAGTATGAAATAGAACTCCTATTACGCAATGCCGTATAGTAGATTAAAAACGCATTAGGGAAGGCATAACACGACACGGTTAAAGACCAACCTGCATTATTTTGCCCTGCATTATTGATGATTGTTTAATAATGCAAAAGCCTTGATTTGTCTGAACACCCACAGAACACTCGCTGGGAACATCAGAGATTAGTCAGGATGCTCACACGCAGTAGCCAAATGTCTTTTTTGCCGTATAGTAGATTAAAAACGCATTAGGGAAGGCATAACACGACACGGTTAAAGACCAACCTGCATTATTTTGCCCTGCATTATTGATGATTGTTTAATAATGCAAAAGCCTTGATTTGTCTGAACACCCACAGAACACTCGCTGGGAACATCAGAGATTAGTCAGGATGCTCACACGCAGTAGCCAAATGTCTTTTTTTTTTTTTTTTAACTCTCATTTGCATTTTGTGGCATTTGGTGTTTAGCTATAGCCATTATGTTTTTTTTTTTTGTTTGTTTTTTTCAACCCAAATGTCAATGGTCAGTGTCTATCTTTGTGTGCTGATGTGTTCATGTTAACACAGGTATACAGAGTGATTAATATAGCTACGCTTTACAAACGCATTAAGCTTCGCAGTGTATCAGATACGTCACGGGTAAAGGCTTATCCGCATCCATTTATGCCATTTTGTTTTCGGGGCAGCGTGCTATTAGAAAAGCAGGACTGGCTATAAAATGTACGTTTGTCAGTCCTCAGAAGATATGTCTCTTGTACATTTTTATTATGTATCCTTCGACTGGGAGAAACTCATTCCTAAAATAAAAACGGTTATATAGTTTAAAAAGATATCGAGTTGAAAAGATAAATTATGTTCACTTTTACAGGTGAAAGGTTGTCACAAAAAATGTCCCTTTGAGAGTCATACTGCAGAGGAACGATTTTTATATATATTTATTTTTTGAGTGTGTGACAGTGTTACTAAACAGCTAAAGCTGGAACTTTCATGACTTCAGAAAATATCTCTGGTTTGTGAGAGGGCTCTTTATATACATCAGGAATAAACCAAAGTATGGCATGCTGTTCTGATACGGTAATCGTTGGTGCGATGTGAACCGATGTGCATCGCACAAGGAACGGAATTTTCCATAGTTTTTCTATCTAATCCATTAGTTGAGACCTGTTTGGAAAACTACCTCCCAATCCAAAATGTAGTTTGTGCTTCCTGTCAGTCATTATTATAGAGATTTCTGCTTATACTGTTTGAAAATCTTCAGCTTAAAAACCAGGAAAAAAGTAGATTCATTTCTATTTGTTATCATTCATGTAGCATCCTCTATACAAGTGTTGTCGAGTTTGTACGAGTCGTTACTATCGAAATGATCACGTGGAAAGAGGGCATTAATATAAACCTGTGGTGCGAACTGCAGTTGGCTTTTCCTGTCAGAGCTCCCGGTGTCGAGAATTCCGCAGCGCTGTGAAATACAGCGATAATCATTTACAGATGTGCCAGCCCGGTTTACGTGAAAAACTGTGCAGAACTGATCCGTTTGTTATTCCTGCCCGCTCGTGCAGAAGGAGCAGGTCTTAACCATATCCATTCACATGACAGTGAGCCGTGACATGCCAAAAGCCTCGCTGTGAAGTGGTTGAGAGGGCGGAGGCTCGTGGCTTACTGGGAACAGCAGCAATACATATTAGCTTGTTGGCACGGAGTTAGGCCACGGAGCCTTCTTGGACGCAGCATTCTTGTGCTTTGTGTTTTAGTCAGTTGGCACTGATTAAAAATAGGTTTGCTTTGAATCCTCTCCAGGGCAAACGCCTGGCACACACTTATTCTTCTGATCACACTCAGCACTGCGCTGTGTGTGTGTGTGTGTGTGTGTGTGTCTCAAGTCAATTTGATGTATTATTTTTTTGTCGAAAACATTTGTTTATTCTGAATGTGGAAAGGATTTGGGATGTCTACAGCAAGTCAAGCATTCTCCAGAATTTAGTTTCTGATGCACTACTTTATTCTGTTTCCTTTTACTTTCTATATGCCTCTCTCTTTCTCTCCTTTGCTCTCTCTCTCTCTCTCTCTCTCTCTCTCTCTCTCTCTCTCTCTCTCTCTCTCTCTCTCTCTCTCTCTATGTCTGACACCAGGTGTTAGAGCCCCGCACAGAATGGGGGCATCCAGCTGTTAATATTTCTCAGTGAGTGTGTGGGAGCCCCTGTGGTCCTATTTAAACCGATTTCAAGGGATATCTTGTGCAACCGGCTTCCAATCAACTTGCGCACACACACACATTTCCCAATGAGACACGAGGGCTTTTCGCGTTCAGACTTCATTTGCAGATTTTGAAACTTTGCAAAAGTATGCCATGCAATATCAGGCCTTCTTTCCTTCTATTTAATTCCCCGTGGCCACCATGTCTCGCTATTCATACACGGGGAAATGTGTATTAAAAAAAAAGCATACAATATATTTACACATGTATGCGCTTGCAGACTGTTCACCTGGGAGCATGAGACCCAGTATATCTCTGCTTTCTCAGTCTCTACCTTTCCCTCTCTGATGCATGCTTATATAGACACACAGATACACACACACACACACACACACACACACACACACACACACACACATTCTTAACAGCTTTCCCTCCTGTGTGTCGCACCCTCAGGAGAGCGTCAGGAATGGTTGGCGGTGCTGCAGGCTGCTCTGAAGTCTCGCTCATCCGTTTCCCACACGCCCAGTAAGCTCAGCTCCAGCAAGAGCGGCTACGTGGAGCTGCGCGGCCACAAAGGCAAAGTCTACCTCAGCCTCACGGGACCCAGAATCCGACTCTGCAAAACAGACCAGGTAGCTTTTTAGTTCAGCTGCACATTTGCTATCACATTCCCGTATTCAAGAAAAAGCCTGTTTTATTCCTCTGTTTTTTGGGGTTTTTTTTGTGCTTGTATATCCACTGGGTATAAGGGAAACCAGCCTAAAGGATGAACATTGTGTGCTGTATCTTTATATTAAGACACATGTACGTCATACTATTCTTATGAGGACTTTCGGAAAGGATTTATCATTATTATTATTTATTTTACGAAACCCCAAAAAAACACAAAAGAAAACAACAACAAAAAGTTTGCCCATTGGGAACAGCCAAATGTCCCCACAAGGTAGGACTTGTCAGATCTTCCACTCCTTGTGGGGAAAAATTGTTTCCCACTAAGGTATAAAACATGTCCACACATACACACAGTATATCTGTAGTGACAAACAAACGGTTTCTTTTTCCCAGTGAGCTGAGCCTAGGAGAATGATTCTATATAACCAACACCCTCTGGAGCCCATTCGCGCATTCACACATGCGCTGCATATTATCTTTTCCTTTCATTACTTTCCGTATTAGCGTGAAGAGAGGTCTTTTGTCTTAATTATGCAAGGAAATTTCTCTTCGTCAGCTAATTGATAGGGAGAAGGCGAGGGCGAGCAATAAGAAGTGGAATAAATGGAAATTGATTGCATTGTTTTTGTTTTAAATCTTCTCCACAGCAAGCACAATGTCGCGCAGTAGGAAGGACCGAGGAAGAGCGGGGAGTTGGATGGGGGGAGACAGTGATGGAGGGAATGTTGAGGAAGGTGAAGACAGTGTGGGGGGAATTGAAGGATGGAGAGAAGGTGAAAGAGCAGAGAGAGATGGAGAACGAGGGAGGGAGCCGGAGAAAGAGGGAAGTGGGCGACTCTGTTCATGTTCAGCGGAGTGGAGTATTTAATTTAACAAGATGAACGAGCTCACCGCTGGGTCTCTCTATTCCCTCCCTTTCTCCTTGGAGGGGAGGTTGCATTCAGCTCCACTGCCCTGATCAGATGTCACCCTGCGCCTCCCCACGGGAACCGGAGTCACAGCAAACAAACAAAAGCAGCCGCCCGCTTGGCCCCCGTTTAGTGCCGCATCGATCCTCTGCTCAGCTACCTGCTCAAAGCCCTGAGAGGAGGCAGAACTCAAACAAACATCAGTGTACGCAGGCTCGGAGACCATTAATCTGAAAGTTTTCCGAGGTCTATGGAGACATCTTAAATCATCATGATCATTTGCTCAGTAGACCCGCGGAAAGACGTGTAGGCAAGCAGGATATTATGGATCTTTTATTCATTAGGTTAAAAACGTCCGATGATAAAGCAGCAGTATTTTATATGGCTGACAGAATAGATTCTCTAATAATGATTGCACACACTTGGAAGCCAAAAACAAAAAAACAAAAAATCAATGCAACTTTTGCATATTTAAGACTTGTAGTAATTGGAGTTTATTTCAAGGCTAAAATAGGGTCCTATAATTGAGTAATCGGGCATATATTGGGTACTATGCAGGGTTCTACAATGGCAATATGTTATACTCCATGCAGGAATGCCTTAGAATTCATTATCAGTGTGATGGGATGGTGAGTGTCAAGGTGATTGTTTAACAAACATCTCAACAGTGAGAAAGGTCAGAAGTCATCAGAAAAACCTGAGCTGATCAGCATATTGTGGGATCTTTTGCACATGCTCACCAGCTGTGATGCTGGGAAGGACTGTTGCATACCTCTACACTTTTATGATCATACATTCTGTGTCCATTAAAATAAAAAACAAAAAAGCAAAGTGTGCCTAACCTTAAATGGTCACTAATTAGACTTGGCCAATTCCAACCCAGTTCCCCCTACAGCATGAGAAATACCATATGGGGATGATGAATGCTAATGCATGCTTCCTCTGAGACTCATCACATCTAACAACTGTATCTTTTACATTTCTTTACTGGTCGACCCACTTGGAGATGGTGTTTTCAGCCCATTCCTTCATACATGAGCTCACTGATGCCCATGATTGGGTGATAGTGATTGACAGAGAAGAGAGAGAGAAAGAGAAAGAGAAAGAGAGAGAGAGAGAGAGAGAGAGAGAGAGAGAGAGAGAGAGAGAGAGAGAGCGATATCGGGATTGCGTTCTAATAAAGGTTTATATAACTTTCACTGACGTGCATAGAATGTTAATGTAACATGGTGGCTGAATCTGCAAAAGGTGCATAGATTATAGATAAATCACCTTATTTCTCTTGTTTATGTCTTCTGTGAACATTTTGAGATGTACAACACACTGTTGAACCAGTCCAATGCTTTTGTGCTGAACTGTTCTGGTATTTTTATATATATATATATATATATAATGTATGTGTGTGTATTAAATATTTTTTATGGTTATGAATCAAGATAATTTTGGGAAAATAAAATCCACAAGACTGAAGCAACCTACAGTGTAATGTTGTGAATGCGATTCTGTTGAAGGACTTTAACGCTGGGGTGGCTATCACCATGGTGGATCTGACTGCTGCCTGTGTCAAGCATGCGGACCGTAGAGGCTTTGAGATCAACACCCCATTCAAATCCTTCTGGTGAGCGCATCTTTGTGTGTCACACACATACCTATAAACCACCAAGTCTGTATTGAGATATAACAGGTAAAGTAGCATTGTGTGAGAATCCTACCCTTTAGTTTAACTGATCTAGCAGCACAGAACATAGGAAGTGTGATTAAAGCGCAGAATAAAATTAACTTGTTCCAAATGAAAGGCTTTAAAAGTGTCTTTGTCTGTACTTTAGAGTAACCAAAGTATGTGATAGCTGAACTCGATGGTGTGAGATTTATTAGTGCCAGATGAAACACTTCTGATCCTTTTGTCGACTTTGTTTTGGTAACACTTCTTATAGTCACTCCCCCGCTGTGTATCTCTGGTTTTCTCTCTCTTTTTTTTTTTTTGTTGCCTCAAACAGTTCCTCGCTCATTACTGTTCTGTTTCTTTGATACGGCAATTGGAGCCACTTCCACTCGTTATTGATCTGTTTTCTCTTTCCTTCCCTTACCCTTTCCATTCCTTTCTCAAGCAGCAGCGTTTGCAGAAGTAGTCCCACACTAGTGTTGATGCACTTTGACCTCTTACGAGCAGTCGTTTTCTCTATAGTGTCTGCTGGTGGTTACCTAATCCATAATCCTTTTTTCTGTTTGTTTGTTTTTTTATTGTTTTGTTTTACGGTCATTTGGCTGTACCCAAGCTAAAAAGCCTTCCTTTCATGCTTGTATCTGACTGATCTGTATTGGTTAATGTTTTTATTGACCTGCTGCATTGCATGTCCTTGATAACTATGAAGGGGTGTGTGAGTAGTTCGGTGTCAGCATTATTAACATAATTGCAGTTTATTGCAAAAATGGATCGCCTGGAATCCTTCAATTTAATACCACAGAGGTACTGGGACTTTAACATTGAATCTGAATTTTGACTGCTGATTAGATGGCATACTTGAAGTGCTAATTTGATCAGCGCAAATCACGACAAAGGCACTTTTGTAAGAGAACATCTGTTCACAATGGAGACCATGTTACATACACGCCCTGTCATAGACACTTACAGTAGCACAGAGACAAAAAAATGACTGGCTTTCAGCCCAATTTCTCATTGTTTTGTCTCTCTCATGCTCTCTCTCTTGCTCTTTTTTTTTAAAAGATGGCTTAAACATGCTTTTTCCTTTCTGTCTTTGTTTCTTATGATGTATTTCTGTCTTTTTCTTGTGCCCTTCTGCTGCCTCTTCTTTCTAACAGCTTCCATTAAAAAGCTTCACCTAGTTTATGAAACACAAATTACATTAATAGTGAAGAGTTTTTAGAAACAATCAATCATTTCAGTTTCACAGCCGAGTCCGAGCGAGAGAGGGACGAATGGATCGAGGCTGTGCAGGAATCAATTGTTGAAACTCTGTCCAATTACGAAGTGGCCGAGAAGATTTGGTTCAACAAGTCAAACAGGAGCTGCGCCGACTGTGGCGCTTCCCATCCAGAGTGGGCCTCCATTAACCTCGGAGTGGTCATCTGTAAAACGTGTGCAGGTACAAACATGTTGACGAACACACACACACACGTGCACGTGCTAAATGTACGCATGCATATCCAGTAAATAACTGGCCTCTGGACCTGAAGCTGTATGATTTCATGCATTTTGTAAATCATGAAGATATAGGTCATAGTGCATATAGGTGAAAGTGCATAAAACAAAAATCTAGTAACAGTTTTAAGTGATGCATATGATGGGATGGTATAGGTGACATTTTCTATCTTCTGATGTCTGGGTTTTGGTGAACCTAGTGTATCCTTAAAATCCTGTAATCGGTTTGACACACATTACATAAAATCACATGTAAATCACACGCTGGAAAATCCTACACTAAAATTTTAGGCACAATCTCTCCCACAACTTCCAGTCTGATCATCAACTAAGAAAACTAATGCAGAAAAAAACAAGCCCCAGTGAGAAGTGGCAGCTAAATAAAATGTGCACACTCAACTAAAAAACAGGGCCTCGAGGTGTTAATGTTGTGGTGGTATGTGTCCTAAAATGCTAAAGAGTGGTTATTTACGTTATCATAGACTTCCTCTTAGCTTGAAGCAGTATGGCCATGTAGACAAAAAAAAACATAAACGTTTTTTGTTAGTGTTGGTTCATTTCAAATATCTTTTTAGCATCAAGTCTTTTCTGGGGTCATTTGTCTCTGGCCCAAGTTTTTTAATGCTTTGAAAAAACCAAAAAAGGAAATTAGCACGACTTCAACGAACAGATAAAGTCACATCCTTTTAAGTCAATGTTATTCCTCTCAGGGTTGATATGGTGATGAGTGATAGATTTCGAGAACACACACATTTGTTTAGTTTCACATCAAACATTTTATGTCCATGTACAATAAATCTACATTGGGGAAAAGCTTGAAATGGAGGAATTCAATCAACAGTTCACTGCAGTAAAAGCAAATGGTGCTAATTTTCAGGCCAACGATTTGTTTTGAAGGCCATTAAAAAAAGCGTGTTTTTTTTGGCCTCATTTTTCTTTTGCCCAGGAGTGTGTATAGTGTTGGAGTAGCGGTGGTGTACTCTGTAGGAGATCTTGCAACTTCGGCTTGAGTTTACATGAGGTTATTTTGTTGGTAGGTGATACCTTGGACATTGGACAAAAAAAAAAAAAAACATCCAGTGACACAAACTGTGCTGTACTCACTCAATATTTCAGCATATAGTATGAGAAAGGATGCATGTCCTAGATGTTTCTCTTAATACAGATGCAGCTAGCTTTAAATTAAAGCCGACGTATTGCACTTTAACCTCGTTTTATTCAGTGTTTCATTTCGCCTTGCTGCAGTCGGGAGCCAAAACAAAAACATCAGTCATTGTCCAATTAGTTGCAGACCGCATTGCATAATGCTAAGCCATGGTGGAGTTACCATGGCTACAGAGATTTATTTTATCAAATATGATTCACTCAATTTCCTTTTCTGATAGAGTTGGCACTCTTTACACAGTCAGGAGAGTATAGTGTTAGCTGTCTAGAGTATAGTAATCATAAATTTGAATAAATTTCTTAGCTGTCCATCTTAAAAGAAGGAAAATTGAGTTTGTCCTTTTTTTTTTCAAAAGGTCGCGAAGCAAAGCCGAGAAACGCGAGGACAACAAGCTCCGTGTGAGCCACCACTTAAACATTTAACAGACACAGCACCCTGGGTTGAATCTCTGCAGTCTAGATTGTTTAATTACTTTTAACTTTTGTCAGTGACAATAAGACTGAGACTGTGAGAGAGAGAAAGAAACCGAGAGAGGAAATCTTGTGTGGCTAATTATTAGACAAGTGCGATGTGTTTTCAACTGGGAGACGTGAAAATTAGGCCCAGAGAAAACGAGAACAGTGAGCCGCGCTTTGTGTTTTTAAGTCGTAACGAGTGAAGGTCGGGGTGGATGATTGCCGTTGCACTTACATACAAGAAAATGGCGTCATGGTTTGATAGATGAAGCCACTAAAGGATAGTAATTTAGAATCACGTTTACAAATCTCATGATTGCCCCCCCCCTTTTAATACTCTTGCCATTTCTCTCTTCTCCCTCCACTCTCTCTCCTATGTCTCAGCCTTTTTGACAGTTATTGAGGTGCTCTTGCCTCCCCTGGTGCAACTGCAATAAGCTCTCTACATCAAACGTTGAGATAATGGACATTCCCCCCAGTACAAACTCCTGTTTCCATAGGAACGCCATTCTTCACTTCTTTTATGTTTTATTTTTGCCCAATTGTAAGACTTAATATATTTGTTTTTCTTGCTTTTCTACTGTAGGAGGCTGACCTGTGATGACCTTTTTTTAAAATTTTATTTATTTTTTTATTCAAATCCCTAGATTATAATTAAATGCTAATTGCGTTTTAGATGCAGCATTGATCAAATTTTTAGAAGTGTATTGTTTTCTTGCATATTTTGCATGTTGTTGTTATGTACATTGAACATAAAAAATGATCCTAGATTAGTTTGGAAAAGATCGAAATTGAAACCAAATTTGAAAACGCAAACACTTCTCATTCACGCTAGTTTTTTTATTTTATTTGTATTTTTTTTAGCACTAATTACACAAGAGGGCTGCTTAATCCATATTCATATAACGTGTTTCTCCCAATGTTTAATTCATCTGTTTTTCTCATAAACAACGACAATGACGCCTCAAGTTCAGCTAAGCAAACACAGGCCAACAAACACAATTAATTACTCATGATTCATTTGCAATTAATGCCTTTTTATGCCTTTCATTTGCAATTAGAGCTGTGACTAGTGAGAAATAAGGTCTTGAAATGGATAGGATTAGTGTGATAATGAGTTCCAGCTGAAGCTGAGTGCACGAGGTGGGGTTGGGGTGCCGTTCGTTTCCGTGCTTTCGCGGTTTTCGTAGTTGTTGTTTTGAAAGAAACAGTTTTGACACTTTCTTTCCAGCGAAGAATTTCAGTTATGAGATACAAACCCAGATCGACATGGATTTATTTATTCGTTTCTTTTTGCATAACTTCACTTTTGAGATGTTCCATCCCAGAAAAGCAATTGCACAGAGGGAGAAACATGAAATGCTCTTCAAACACAGTATTGCTTTTAATTTGTGACATTAAGAAAACAAGCCACACTGAAAAGCATAAATTGTATGGCAATGCACAGGACTTCCTTTAATGTCATACCATGTTACATTGCATTTTTACTTTCATCAGTGCCATAAAGCCATACTCTCGTGTTTTTCCACTAAAGAAGGTCCAAAAGGCCAGAGAATGAGTAGTGCTTCTTTTTGGAGGTTTTATAATTTGCATAAAAAACGGAATTTTTCATAATATTTTTTTATTTGAGAAAAAACAGAGTGTATTGCGTACACAAGGAATTGACACCCCCCACACACAAACCCACAAATAAGGAAAATAAACTTTATTGATTAAATTGTAAATTCGTACACTGTGATCAGTATTGGTCTGACCTTAGTGCTCTACGTTCTCTACTTTCTGGGAGCGTGGTCATAGATCAGTGCATGAGATCTGAAGTAAAATTGAGTGTTTCTGTGCGGGTACTGCTTGCAGGTCAACATCGGTTCCTAGGCTCCGGTATCTCACAGGTGAGGAGTCTGAAATTGGACAGCACTATTTGGACCAATGAGCTGGTGGAGGTATGTAAAAGTAAGGGACATGCATTATTGCCACAATACCATATCTAGCTGCTAGAAATTGCCTGGGAAAACAAAACCTGGGCCAGTGTTAATAATAATAAAAAAAAACACAGCCAGCACTGTTTTTTTTTTTTTTTAATAAGTATGTTGTGTAGCGATTTATCACAGTTTCAGTATGCGAATGTCTTACTGGGGAGTTCGAGTAGCAATCCATCTGCCGCTAATCCAGACAAATTACTGATGAATTACTTATGCGTTTGTTTTATTTGTTTACGTTCAAGCTCTTTTTAGAAGTTGGAAATGAGAACGCCAACAAATTCTGGGCTGCCAATCTACCACCGGGGGAGGTGCTTCACAAGGGGGCGTCGCCAGAACAGCGTGCAATCTTTCACCGCAGGAAGTACAGAGAGAGAAAGTACAGGAAAGTTCTGGAAGGACTGAACACCCAGGAGAAGCTCAACCAGGTGTGTGTGTGCACGTGTGCATGCGTGTCTTCATTTGTACTATGCATGCGCCACGTGTGTTTTATGTGGCCGTTGACATGTTGTTATTTCTGTACCTTGTTAAAAGGCCCATTAGTTCTGTCATTTATTGTGTGTGTGTGTGTGTGTGTGAGAGAGTGTGTCTGCTTTCTCAGCTTACCTGGTAGCCCAGGTGTTAAATTGGGGTTGCCATGGTAACTGGTTTCCACAGCTTTGTGCAATACACTACTCAAAATCCAGCTCCAAACAATCGAGCTGAGCAAACACAGTTCTGCACAGAGCATATCAGCCTGTAGTTTGCCATCGCACCTCACCAAAAAGAAATGAGTGAAAAATTATTTTTTCTTGTGAATAGTCAGGGGAGGGTAGTTTAGTTGTTTTTGTTTGGCTTTGGAAAGTGTGCAGGATTGAGCTGTATGCAGTTTGGCAGGGGTGTGTTGTATATGTTGAGGATAACTGCTGCAAAACCTCGGCAACGCTATTTTCTTCGTTGCCAGCATCGACTCAGATCAACAATGCTTCTGATTTTTAGAATGATGCATGGAGGAAAAGCGGATTAGATATATTTAATTCATTTTTATTTGTATAGCACTTTTAACAATGAACATTGTCTCAAAGCAGCTTTACACAGATAATGTGGTGATAAAAAAAATTAATATGTACTTTATAAGTGTAAGTTTGTCCCTGATGAGCGAGCCGGTGGTGACTGTGGCGGGGAAAAACTCCCAGAGATGGCATAAGGAAGAAACTTTGAGAGGAACCAGACTCAAGAGGAAACCCATCCTCATCTGGGTTGCCCTGAATTTCTGTTTATTGCGAATATACAATTTTGCAGGGTAAAGTTATGGTGATCAGAAGCAAACTGTAGTCCGGAGTCAATGTAGCAGAATGTTGACAATAACTTTAGTACAAGTCCATCCTCAAAGCGTTTTTTACTCCGGAATTACATGGAACCACCCAAGGCGTTGATGAGAAACCGTCGCCTCCCAGTGAAGAGAATACTATCCAGAGGCAGTCCTGGATGAAGTGGGAAGATCCACAGAGGGAAGAGGGGCAGGAACAGTGGTCACTGGAACCTCAGAAGCATGTTTTACACACCAGAGAGAGAGAGGGAGAGAAGGATATGTGTGTGTTTGTGTGTGCGTATGTGCAATCTTTAGGCATAATAAAAGTGGTACAGTAGCGTCTAGGGTGTGGGTGTGGGTGTGAAAAAAAGAGAGAGAGAGAGAGAGAGAGAGAGCGTTTAAATGAAAGACTGCAAAGTAATTGAGATGCACACAGTGGTTGAGATGGGATTGTGTAAATACTGCGTTCAAAAATGTGTGCGAGTGGGTACTTGTCGAATTTGTTAAGTTGAGATTCATTTATTAAGGTTTTAATAAGGTTATTAAAAATAGTTTTGGGATAAATAACTAAAAACAACGGGTTTTCTACATAGAAACTTGAGTGTCCTTCACAGTGCACAATGCTGCTCTCAACATCTAGTCTGTAATGTACATCCCAAAACTGTGTTTGTTTCCTTTTCACTGATTGTCTGTTTGAGTTGTTTATCATATTGTGTGAGTATCTGTAGAAACGGACTTGCTTTCAAACCATAATCCATGCAGTTATATAAAATGCCTGTGTGAATATCTGTGTGTGTGTGTTTGGGAAGGTGTTGCTGGCTGTCTGGAAGTCCTTGTTCTCTGTCGGATTAGGCCTGTTTGGGGTGGATCGATAGGGTACGCAAGCTGCAGCTTTTCACATGAAAGGCAGCGTTAGGTAGCATTACACTGGCTCTCTCTCTGCCTGTGTCTGAAGCCATCTGCACTATTCTGTTTATCGACCGTCTCTTTTCCCATCACATTTTAATTGGCCTGCCTGCATTCCTTCTGCCGGAGCCTTGTTTCCTTTCAAACGCTGTCCTCAACTATTATTTAGGTGTCTATGGCAAGAAATTGAGGCTCTTGCAGGTTTTACACAAGATTTCAGAATCCTTACCAGAATATCAAGTGTCAGGAAGAATGGATACGTTTAAGCTCCTGCAAGCAAAAGCATACGCCAAAAAAGCAGAGCGCTGAACTGTAGCTGAGACAGGATTTTTATTTATTTGTTTATTTTTGTATTAAATCATGCATTTCATAAATGCATAAATCATTTGATAAATGCTTTCAGTTATTAAGTGTACAGATTGGCCAATGTGTGAAACCTACTTTAGGACTGCCGCACTTTTGAGTCAGAGTTGGACATAGATAGTGTTATGTGTATATGGTGTACAGGTGTGGACCATGCAGCACTGCTTTGGCAAGGGAACAGGGTGGGCATGTGTAGGATTGGAGTTATTGCCAGTTGCATATTCATGAAATCGAATTAAAAAATTTTTTTATAAACATAGTGATGTTGACTATAAAAGACTAGAAAGAACAATTCTCAATTACATTCCAGTACTCATGTTAGTTCTCACTCTTCAGTGTTCTGTACTGTTTAAAGATTATAATCACACTCTTGATGTCACCCAAATGAGGATGGGTTCCCCTTTTGAGTCTGGTTCCTCTCAAGGTTTCTTCCTCATAACATCTAAGGGAGTTTTTCCTTGCCACAGTCGCCATGGCTGCTCATCAAGGATAAATACACATCACTCACCTTAACTCTTAAATTCTGTAAAGCTGCTTAGAGACAATGTCTGTTGTGAAAAGCACTATAGAAATAAACTTGATTTGACATGTAGGAGCATCTGAACCTTTTTAGTCTAAATTGCATTTATTTGTGAAGCTGCTCTGTTAAGCATTTTATTATTCAATTAAAAAAAAAATTATGATCTTCAAAACTAGTTTTGGATTACTTCAATTACCTGAAAACAGATCTAGAATTTGTAAATAATCTCAGAGTTCATAAATTGATCTAGGTATGGGGGTTAATCCTCTGAAGTGTATAACTAAATACTGAGCGAGCTTTTGCATGTGTGTGTACTGTTTAATACCTTATATTCAGCCAATCGTATAGTAGGACCCTAATACAATCAATCATGCAAATACAAATACAAATCAAGAGCTTCAGTTAATTTTCAGAAACAAACATCAGAGTGTGGGCACTGTGACTTTAACTGTGTCAGGGATGTTTGTACCAAATGAAATGCTTTTTTTCTTTTCACATACAACAGTCTTCAGAGACTGGGCGGGAATTGGAAAAACACCAGGCAATTTTTTTTCTAATCTTTAACTGTCTAGTTTGGGGAGTTTTTAGCTGTGATGGCCTCCGATTCTTGTTTTTGTTTGACAGAAGGAAAACCTTATTTGGTCTTCTGCTGTGGGTGCTCATCCACCTTGAGCTTCAATGTGTTGCATGTTCTTAGGTACTATTCTCCTCACGTGGGTTGTCAAAAGAGCTTATTTGACTTATTATAGACTCAAACTAGGCAGGCCTCTGATCTCATCAACTACAGACCCTCTGTTCATAGGAAGTTTACGTTTCACACTTTTGCATTTATAGTTTGTCCCAAAATATACATTATAGGCAACACAATGACTTTGTATACCGTATTAATATACCCTATGTGGCCAAAAGTATGTGGGTATAGATTTACCTTCACTTAACAATTTACCACTTTACCTTTTCACTTATCGTGAGTATATGCAGATAACATGAGTGGGTGTTTTGTGTTTGTGTATAGGTGTTGTGTTCTGCAGTCCTCCAGCCTGATGTGTTGTTGACCATGGCGTTGGTGTTCAGCGGGGCAGATGTGATGTGTGCTACAGGAGATCCTGACTATTCCACTCCTTACCTTCTTGCTCAGAAAGGAGGCCAGAGGCTGCAAATGGAGTTTCTCTATCACAACCAACTCTCAGGTGTGTGTCATGTGTGACGTGGGTGTGTGCGGTGTATGTGGAGGAGGTGTGCTTTGCTTAGCTGATGCAGATTAGGGTTAGGGTTGAATTCCCTATTTATAAAAATGATGAATCGTCCTCTCCGTTTAATCATCCTGTAGCAGTAGTGCAGGGCGATGTTCGGGTTGCATTCAACATCAAGAGTCAAAACCTATTGAGTATTACAATGCACATTTACCCTTAATTTTTTGATTGAGCTTTATATATTTTTAGGAATTGTTTTTGAAAGATTTATTTTAATCTTTCTCCCAGATGTGTTTCATACCTAGTGCATATATATTTTTTTATATCGTTCAGGGTTTCGTTGGCTCCTGGATCACTGGGTTGAGGTGAGAATACAATGGACTGAGCCAATAGTGCGTGTGCGTGCACACACGCACACACACTTTGGTATTGTAGTGTGTGTGGGTGTGACCACATATAGTAATGTTTCATTCTGGTTGTATTCTCACCTCTACCCAAAGTTCCTGGAGCCATTAAAACCCCGACCAATGATTGAATGATTTATATGCACCTGCTAGAAACACAACTTGGATAAAGATTAAATCAAGACGTAGACTTAGGCATGGTGCAATGTGCTCTAATGTGCTCAGTTACGCTTGCTAGAAAACAACAATTAATGTTCAAAAGTGAAATTCTGACCTCTCACTAGAGGCCAGGCTCTGCCAGGAACCCGATTTGTTCCATACTTTTTCCACTAACAGTCGTAATTGGTTTTTGAGGTCATCTAGTTGTTATAGCGACAAGCTATATAGTCACTGGCTGATGACACCCTCCCCCACTCGCCAACACCCACGCACTCTTTTTTCAACAGATCATTTCCTCTGAAAGCACCTCTAATTTGTGTGTGGTGTGGGTGTGTGTGTGTGTATATGTAAATATGTATATATATATATATATATATATATATATATATATAAAATGTGTGTGCGTGTGTGTGCGCACGCAGAAGTGATTAGATTGAGCTGTTCATGTACTGCTCATTCGAGGCCTCTTCAGAAAGTGTGCCAGGTAGCCCAATTAGTCCATCCTCACAACACACAGGCCCAAATGTTTACCAGCGCTCTTCCAGTATTGTGCTAACATCCTTAACGGTGAGGCAGCACTGAGGCCACACAGGAAACGCCACGGTGTCCATATGGAGCTGGAGCCTCATTAACTGCATAGTGTAGCTGTGTGTGGACCTCGCTTGAGTAACAGCCTGATATTGTCCCTGACAGGTGGGGACACAGAAACACCAATATGTACAAGACTCAGGCACATACACCTCTATTATGCTCCTAGTGGCTGTTAGTGCAGGCAGTTTACCATATGTAGGGCATCGTTTCTTCTTATCTAATTCCATAAAAAAAAAAAAACACACATTCATGTGCAGATCTGATTGTCGTTATTTAAATTCTAGATATGCATGCAACTTGCACCCCCAAGTTCTACTTATCCTCTTCCTATCTCATTATCGTTTCTAATACTCCTCGTTTTAACACAAAGAGTGGGACTAGTGGCTGGAGGGGAGAGATGGAAGGATGGCCGAGATACTTCAATTAAAAAGGCCTTTCAATTAAATTTATTTGAACTTGAGCCATGAAAGGGGCTTGAGGTGCTTGATAAAATCTCACAGGTATTGCCGGCCCTCCCGAAGAAAATTGAACCTGCGCATAGCGGCTAATTGAATCTGAAACCGATAAGGGTGAACCCTGAAAAGATGTTAAAAGTGAGGGATGAAACAGTAAAAAGGAGAGGAAGAGGAGGGAAAAGTAGTGTGTTGGCGTGAATCCGAAAGTTCTCCATGTTTGAAAAAGTTTTTTTTTTTTTTTTATTATGTCCTTCTTGAGCAACCTTGGGAAAAAGTGAATAAATATGGATATGTGAAATGTGTAAATGAAAAGGGAAAAAAACCCGGATCCGGTTATCGAGAAACCTCTGAGGCGGAAAGGCTCAGTCGCGCTGACTTTGTAGTTTGTAGTGATTGTGCTGTAACCCAAGCCAGTAGAGAATAATGTACTGTCTTAAAATTGACTCACTGGGAATTGGATTGTGCTTTACCCCACACACGTATCTTAAGCTCTCAACACTTTATTGGATTATTCCTAATCAGTCCTTTTCTTTTTTTTTTTTTTTCGTTCCCTCTCTCCTTCTTCTTTTTCTTTTAGAATTTGCTAAGATGGAGATGGTAGGTGACAGCAGATCTTCAGTAGACATATCTTCTTTCATGGATGGGTTTCTTTACTGTTCGGTCAACATGCTGAAGAGCACGCTGGATAAAAATAGGAGAGACGGTGAGTCCATAGGACCATCTGTTACTTACTATTGGACACACACACTCACACACATACACATGCAACACAGCTATTGGTCAATTCTATTGGACACAAACAAGAGAGTCATGTTAAATCCATCCATCCACTTAACCATCTCTCCCCTCTATCCACTTAACCGTTCCTCCCTCCTTCCACTCCATCCAGTATTTTTACATACTGGTAATATACATGCTTTATACCATGCATGCATCTAACTTTTATAGGAGATATAATCAGCTCTGTTATTTTTCTCGGTTTGTTTTTTACTGCTTATAGTATATTGGACTTTTTCTTCTTGTTATTGCTAAATCCTAAAGAAATGTCTCCGCGCTATAGTTGTTCCCAAGTAACACTTGTTCCCTGTCCATTTTTGAATATCTTGCTTGTTTTATTACATTTTAACCACCGTTATTGCCACAGACGAAACAGTCTAATACAGAATAGTGTTTAAAAAAGTGCTGGTTGCACTCAAATCCTAATTAGACTTTAATTTAGTGTTTTATTAAAGGCAGATAAGCCACTTCAAACCATTATTAGACTCTAAGTCTGTTCATAATAGACTCATAGACAGCCCTAATATTAACTAACACCAATTAAAAACACACTACACAGACAAAAGTTTGTGGACAAGATTTGTATGTGTGTTTTTTTTTTTTTTCTTATTCCCTGTTAATGCCATTCCACAGTAAATCCCCATTTGTTGTTATAAAACCCTCCACTCTTCTGGTAAGATATTCTACTGGATGTTTGCTTGTAGAGATTTCCAAAGGTGTTACTAAGGTCAGGTAATGGGCTGCTCAATAAGGGTAGGGTCCGAGCTCTATTGCAAGTCACTGAAGAGCTTCCTCTCCAACCAGTGTAAGCCATATCTTCATTGGTCTTGTTTTGTAGCCTGGGACATTGTATTTGTTGAAACAGGTTTGGGTCTCCTAGTTTATTAAGTAATTGGAAAGTTTTGTGCTACAGAATTCAAATGCAGTTTGGGGAGGAACCACATATGGCTATACAAGTCTGTTTCCCAAGCACTTTTGTAAATATACAGTATAGTGTGTGTAGTGTGCCTAAAGTGCATGTTTTTTTGGCAACTAATTTATATACGTTCAAACATGACTATTCCCAAACCGGATTTGTATTAGGCTACATCCTGGATTCTCGCATGTCTTTTATCCATTACTAAATCAGCCTCTTTTAAATCTGCATTTATCGATATATTTACCAGAACACCTGTGCATAAGCCTGCTTCGTCTCTTCATTTTGTCCTGTAGTAACAAAAGCACATCTTGCATTAGCGTTTGGTGAAGACGCTAAACACATCAGCACACATCATCGTTTCCACAAAGGTGCTGCTCTTTAGAGAGCTTAAAACTTTTATTCGCTCCTTATGTTCTCTTTTGTCTCACCGTAGCTACTCATCAACATCTGGACTGGGGCTTTGGGTCTGCTGGTAATTACAGAGAAAGGGGTAAATTTAGAGTTCTCCCTCAGGAAAGGGGTAATGGAAGGGCCCTATATTCAGCTCACTCTTACTGAGATAGCAGGAGCAGCTGGAGGCTCCTATCCTCTTGAGAGCTTTTCCGTTCTCTGGATTCCAACTTATTGCACCCCAAGGGGAATTTGTTGTTGCTACAGCATCCTGTCCACTTTTCTTTTCTTCTACATGTGAGTGTAGAAGATAGTGGTTCTTATAGCTGGAATACATGTTGGAAAGTGGGTGGAGTGTCAGTTTGTCTTAACAAATGCTGGTAATAAAAGTGTACATTGCTGGAAATGTTAATGATGAACTATAATAATCGAGTTTTGGTCGGAAATTGAAAAAGCACCAGGGCAGCTCAAACCAGCTACTAAGGAAAAACAGAGAAATGGTGTCCCGACTTGGAATTTAATCTCAAGTTTAGATTTCAAATCAATCAAACTGCTCATAGCATCAGTACACATAGTAGCTCTCTATCTGTATATCTATAAGTAAATATATCTCACTCATACAGGACATATATTCTGCAATATATTTAAGCAGCTTGAAAAAGGCAGTTGAAGACCCACTAAACATTTTGAGAGAGTAACCCGCTTTTCATCCTAGACATGACCTCGTCCGATACAGATCTCTTATTGAGGCTCATGCAAATTACATGTTTGTGTATATAATGTAGCTGTAGGCAGCGCATGGAAGAAGATAAGACCTGTGTTTTTTTTTCTATTCGTTTTCTCTCTCTGATCTGATTAGCGAAGTAATGCTATGACTTGGTTTAAAAAAAACAAAACAAAAAAAAAAGCTTGTTGAGAGAAGTGGAATGTTTAAAGCGAATCCCTTTGAGATGCATTTACTTATCCATTTCCATTCAAACCTGAGCTTGGCGTCTGCTAGTCAGATGTGGTTACATGACACTCAAATTGAAAAAGTAAATAAATCATGAGCACTTGAAATTCACGTGTCTTATTTATACCTATTAAATAATCAGCAATGGTTCAGCATTCAAAGGTAGCTTTAGAAATTTGAGTCAAATCCTCTTGAGCTCGAAAGATAACATTTTTGCGCATTTCAGAGGAGTGCCGTAATATTCTGTAAATGAGACAGAATAATAAAAAATGAAAAAAGAGCAACAGGCTATAATATGTCTCTCCTTTTCTCTCTCTCTCTCGCTGTCCTCCTTTCATTCACTTTGGCCTCTTCAAGTGGCCGAGATTTAAACCTTCAAGCTGGCACGGTAAAAGCCACAGCCGATAAACTGCTCGTTATTTCATCTATTATAAGCAAGCATTCAAGAGTCCCCATAATGGCAGCTTAAGTGTAGTGCTTCCACTGCAAATTTCAAAGGCACTACTTAAACAGCGTAATTCAACGTCTTAATCCAACAAGAAGTGCCGCCTCACATTTCCCACTGAGATGAAGGCGTACGTTTTATTTATTCAATTATTTATTTATTTATTTATTTATTTGCAAGCCAGGTTGCTTCAAAGCCATTTTTCACTAATGGTTTGAAGCTTTTTGCATAAAACCTGTTCTAAATAATTAATACGCCGTTTCTGAGGATTTTAGTACAAACATGTTTGGCTTTTCAGATGGATTCCAGTTAGTTACTTGAAGTCAGAAGTTTACCCACCCCCCCACCACCACCACCATAAGAGAATTCTGCAATTGTGTGAGTGTAAATAGGGCAAGAGGAGAAACAGATTACCATACAGATTTACAGTCTCATTTACATCTTTTAGGTAGTAAAGTGATGTATGTCAGTATGCAGGCTTTCAAAAATCTGTTTGTCAATTTTTATTAAATTATTAATGTTAATATTTTATTAATTAAATTTTTTTCTGTGCTTCTTTAAGAGCCTAAGTGGTTTCTATATTTTGCGCGAGTGCATGTGGGCATGTTCCTCACACGCTCACACACGCTCACGATTGCACGCAAACCAGCACGTCGACACGCACTGTCTAAACTGAGTGACAGGTTTGGAACTAAAACCTCTAATTTCTGATTGGTTTGTGTTTTTCCTCTCTACCTAGCCCCCCCCCTCCCCCCCCACACCACCACCTCTCACTCTCTGTCTCCTTTGTCTTCCCTTCACTTTTGTTCTCTGTCTTCTCTTCTGCAGTACTTCACAAGGTCAGAGTTCTAGCAGCTCCGTTCCCTGTGATTTTCTCCTGTCCTCCTCTCATCTAATCATACCTCCGTCCCTCTTTACTTACACATGGATTCTTTCAGGCTTATCAGCGCGTCTGATGTCTCTGAGCTCGCTCAGGTGAAGCTGCCTGGTAACATTCACAGGAATGCACATAAGCTTTAGCTTTTCCATTAATTTGTTTTACATTGCGTTTCAATTTTATTACCCATGGCCTTGCAAGCGTCAGGTCTGATATCCTGTAATGGATTGGCAACCTTCGTGGAAATGAATAAATATTTTGTATGCAGTCATATTTATGAGAGGTTTATTTTTTTTTTTTGTATTTTTAAAGATGCATTTTCCACAAAACTTATTGTAAAAGGGTGCCAATACTTTTGACACCAGCTTTTTCTTAGTTGTCTGTCTAGTATTTATTTATTGATTTGATTAATGAATTTAAAACTGTGTGTGTGTCTGCCAAGAGTCTTTTGCTAAACCCAAAAGCCTGTAAAGTGCTATTCCAATGCTCTATTTTGGATGAAGTGAAAGCAGTCACATCTGCCCCCTTATAAATCTTGCAGCGTTTTTTTTCAACAGCATGCACACACATGGGTGTAACGTTTACACACAAACACACACACACAAGCACACACACACAAAAAACAACAACATAAAAGCAAGCAATGTTCTCATTGACTGACTCTGTTAGAGTCTTGTGCTTTTAAGCAGAGACGTTTCCCGAATAGACCTCTTTCGACACATGCTCGGTCCTGCGTGATTGAACCTTCAGCAATAAAAGACTCTGTAAGCTTGTTTGGTATAAATATTGAATTAGATGTATTTTAAGGGCACAATGTGTGTACAACTATGATCATACTTTTACTTGCTTGTATTTATTTGTATTGTAGGATAACCACGTGGTCCGTTAGAGTCCCCGTTTTTTTTTTTTTTTTTCGGATCGATTTGAAATGTTGCCATGGTAGCTGAATTTCAGGATTTCTAAAAACATGATGCAGTGTTTAAATGGATTTTTTTTTTTTTTTTTTACCGTAAAACTGATATGATTTTAGTCATATATGTTACAGAATGCTTTTCTTTTTAAGTGAAGAAGATATAAAAATTCTACGGTTCTGTATATAGCTGAAGGTGGAAAATCACCTTCAGCCATATTTTGACATCACAAAAAGTTGCTTGAGGGTGTGTAGACTTTTATATCCACTGGATATGTTTATAGTTGTATATATTTATTTGTGTGATGAAATATTTCGCCTTCTAGAAGAGCTGTTCGTTCTGCTTAATTTAATTAATCTCATGTCCGTAAGAGCGAACAGCTAACAGCTACAGTAGGAGAAGGGGTGGTGGGGGATATTTAATCAAGTGTCACTTTTCAACCACAATTAAACGTACCTCCTGTCAGTGGCGGTGCACACGTTTGTGGCTGACTGATGTAATACAGAGAAATAATGGATAATAAGAAAATGCGCAGCTTTCCAGAATGTTAACTTAATATTTCAGAGTGCCATCCTTTGGTGGAGGCGTGTGATCTCTCATCAGTTAAAATATCTATTTATAACAAGATATTACAAAAATTCACAAATGAACGCTCCACAAAGTTCCTGAGTGCCGCAATAGAAAAGCGTTCGCCCTATCGGCAGATCCTTTTGGGTTCTGATGATGATTGGTCTTAAATCACTGCTACGCTAGCCAATTGTACATGTATGCAGAAGAGGGCAGATGGATAGAGCTTGAATAAAGATGCAGAAATTGGATTCAGTTGGCCTCACAGAGCAGATGGCTGTCTTCACACTCTGAGGCTGGTACCTGTTGCAAGATAGGGGGAGGGTTAACTACAGGTTGGAAATCAGTAAGACCACACTTGGAGACAATTGGGGGGAAACAATAGAAGAGAAATGATTGCTCTAATTGCAGCAAATGATGGACTGCTGCATTTATAGGGACACTTCTAAAGGAAAAAAGAGCTCAATAGATAATGCTGAACCTACCACGAAACAGTGCACATCCATATCGCCAACACCATGGTGCAACAAAAGGTTGTGTACCTGACAAATGATAAAATGACATCATCTCCCCCTGCCTGATCCTGACACACTTGTCCTCCTGTGGGTCCTCTTACCTTTCAGGGAAGCTGCCTGATTCATCCCGATGCTCTATTTCTGCTCAGAACTTCTGCAGTCTCTGCTTCTGTACTTGCTCCCACATGGATAAGCCACTTTGCACAGACTGCACTTCCCCAAAACACTTTATGCCCAAGTCTTTCTCCTGCTTCAGTGGATATTCTGACCTGGATAGTGAAGTCTTACATTCCAGTCCCGAACTGAAGACCACGCTCATTCTCATTCTGAACATCCAAACACTGATTGGACTTTACATTATAATGAAAGCATAATGATTAATAATCAATCTATAGTAAGTCAAAAGACAATGGGTTTCCTTTGAGTCTGGTTTATTCCCCATGTTGTTTTGGGGAGAATGTATTTGCCATTGTTTCCCTTTCAAAATGAAACTAAACTTTTACATGAACAGTCTGATAATAGTGTTCCAAAGAACCGAATGTCAGGTGGTACAGGGGGAGAAACCTGAATGCTCTTTGCTCGGTAGATGAAACGGTTATGAAGAAAGAACTGGATAAATATGGGTCCCTGTACCATACAAGACACAACCCCTCAGCATGTTGTCTATTGTCCCATTGTACTACTGTATTGACTAAAGACGATTGCTCTCTTCAGATGTCACAAGTTGTGTTCTGTGCTATGCTTTCTTTGGCTAGGAAAGTGGTTTCTAGGGTTTTGACGAGGATATGTGCATTGATTTTATAGTGGATTTACCTGCTAATTGTCAGGAAACTACATTGGTAAAGTTTCTCGACCAGTTCTCAGGCTCAATGACTGGAGAGTATTTTGAGAGTCAAGGTTTGTCCACTTTGTGAATCTGGAGCATTTTAGTAAAAACAAACTGTACTACCAAGTGGACTGATTACATACATTACAATTAATTATATAACAGGTGGTTCTTGTGTGGTTGAGTGCTGTTCCATCCGTGTTTCTAACGATCCCCGAGTGTATCGTCGTTTGTACAACTTTAATTGTTTCCGTTTTCTAAGTAAAATCCGAGTTTGAAACCGTTGTGAACATGGCAAATTACATTTTGTAGTCCCCAGTGTCAGTGCTTTGTAACAGTCAGAAGTAAACCTGCAAGTTTATGTCAGTGCGTTCACTTGCCCAAAGACATGTTTATGGTTTTATTTTGGGGTTTATATTGTTTTTTCTTTTGTTTTGTTTTTTTTGTTTTTTTTACAACGTATATAACCAAATCCATCGAAACGGCCACAGGCGTTTATCGGAGAGCGGCTGCTATGTGCCGACACGGAGCTCTCGTGTTTGCAGGATCTGATTTGCTAGAATGGACCTGAAATAGCACTGAACCTGAGAATTGATGCCAGCAGAGCGAGATCAAACTACTCTACACTCTTATCAAACTGTCAGTCACACCCTGATAACCTTCTGATTACCCAGCATGCTTCTGCCTCCCTGATCCCCTTCTGACTCCGGTGTGTACGAACTACACAGAACTCGAAGCGAGCAGAAGAGGTGATAACTCTTCTGTTATCACATAAAAAAAAAAAAGTTCATGCTTTGTAATTCCCAGACTTATGTGGTTATTACGTTCCTTTTTGCAGCAGGCAACGTTTTTTTCTGTTGATTTAAGTGTTAAGTGCACTGAAAAACAATGACACAGAACCCTCAGCACACAAATATGGCAGAAATTCCTTTAAATCTGTCTGTCTGTCTGTCTGTCTGTCTGTCTACGTCTCTGTCTGTATGTTTTCGTTTTTATAAATTGCCTGTTTAGCTGTTTGTCTGTATATATATATATATATAAGAGGAGGGGTCATTAGTTTGTGGACTGGACCAGACATACAGTAGAGAAAGGTCAAAGTTCACCAATCTCCATTTAACCAGGAATGATCATTTCTTTGGTTTTGTAGCAGACATGTCCAATCATAAATGTATTGTAAGTTGTGTTATTTTTTTAAGAAAATATGTAAGGCGTGTAATGGACTACAGGTTGAGAGACATTAGGTCAGAAAGGGAAAAGTTATTTACAGACTCACAGATTTTTCATTTGATATAATCTCAGGTCTGATGTTGAACAGAATGTAGTGCGTTTGGGAAAAAAAAAAAGGAGGACAATGATTAAAAACATGGCATTAGCATTAGTGAATATTCTCCTTGTCAAATTCAAATGAATTTCTTTCTGAACCCAGTTGATAGGCCTAAAAAAGTGTTAAAGCTCTGCTCTGAAACTCAATAAAAACTTTACTTGTAAGCCATTTTATGTGACTGTATCAGAGACAAAGTTTTGTTGAATACTTTTGCAGTATAACATTCCATAGTTCCTATTTTGCAGTTATCAGTTTTTTAAAATATTGTCTTTTAGATTAGGGCGAAGAGAAGCAACTTAAAATGGTTCATAGCTGATAGTGCCTGTTAGTTTTTACATCCTACAGCACACAATACAAATGAAAATAAAACGACCCTTCAACCTGTAATCTTTGTCAACGGCCTGTTGCATTCTTCATATTTGAATTTGGCAAACTGATCCAGTCTTTGTTTTGAGTTGCTCCTGGTGCCATTTCGAGTGGGAGATATGCTTACGGATACTGACTACGAGGTGATGAAATAAATACCCCACACTGCAAACTGCAACATGGAGATACAGCAAGACAGCCACATGAAATGACTGTTGATAGGAAATACCATCTGTCCCTTCTATATCCGAATGTGTGCATGTGAGACGGTGCAAACGAGAGTGTATCTATTTCCGTTTGTTGAAAGAGCGTGGATGCGCCTGTTTGTGTTCCTGTTTTGGTGACAGGCACGCCACTTTCCAAATGTCATCGCTTGGAATCTTTTTCTTTTGTCACTTTCCTTCTCTGCACCTGTTAATTTGTGGCACCACAGAGCTGCTGATGAACGCTTTTGTTCTTCTGCTTCAGGAAACGTTGTAAATATCACTTGTTGTGCCAGTCAGTTTTTTGTGTCCTTCCTTCCTTCTTTTCCTCCCTCTTTCTCACTCATTTGTTCACACATGCACACACACACACACACGTTTTTTAGTCTTTGTATCATTTCTGATATCTAGGTCTCTCCTTCTGATCCTGTCTTTCAGCCTAAGAAAAATCTCTTGCGTGTTTTTTTTTTTTTAAGGCAGTAAGATAACGATATGGTGCTTTTGATGTAACTGGGTGGGAGGTGACTCTGCTTCCTAACAGCAACAGGAGACGTGATGAGAATTGCCTGTTCATTTTACCATTTGCATTCAGTTCATGATAAGCTCATAAAATGTCAGGTGGAAAAATGCTTCCCAGTGCACCTTTAGAAAGACAGTCAGCACCTTCTCGCTAGTTTATTAAACCATCTTTCTCTCGGTGTCATTAAGCTCTATTCAGGAGTGGATCATCAGCATATTCCTGATAAATGAACACACATCTCTGATGACAGAAGTGGTCTGTTTGATGTAGAACAGAAATTAACAGATGGCAGTGGGAGTATGTGTGTGACTTTCAAATCTAAAATTGAGTAGCTGTGGTGAACTTGATGCTTGTAACATGGTAATGTACCCAGGTGCTACTTGGTTCCTTAAATTTTTTTTCTTCCAATTCTGGATGCTTTGATATTAGAGAAATTAAAGCAACTTCATAGAAGAACATGGGACCTTTGGTTTTCTCAAAGCAAGTCTATGTGCCTTTGAAAAATCTCAGAATTGATAACCCTTTTTGATGATGCTCCAGGAAGTTAATTGTATGTGATTAGTTATTTGTTGGATGCCATCCAGCAAATAACTAATGATGTGATCAAACGACACAGTTTTTGTTCTGGAGAGATTTTTTGCTAAAACATGCTCAGTGTCCCTATCAGCCTTTTTTTTTTTTTAAAAAAGATAATAAATTCTAACAATATCTATCGTGATTTTGTGATTTTGTCACTATTGTGTATGGATGGGAAAAAGAAGAGAAATGTTTATTTTGTTTGCTGCCTAAAAAGTTGGAGCCTTGATGTTCTCTTGTGGACTGAGGAAATATTGGCGCTTCAGTCTGCTCGGTTTTGTAGTCAAAGATGCAGGGTAGTCACCTAGCCGCCAAATTTAGTTGGCAAACAGGAAACCATAAAAACCACAAGGACCGCTTGTGTTGCTGGCTGAATGAGACAAATAACTGAAAATTATATAAACAATAATGTGACAAACCCCTGTAGCAAATGTAAAACCCTACGCTAGGAAATTCCTTCAGATCTTTTGTGGCTTTACAAAACCCATTAAAGGGCCGCCCTTCGAAAGGTTCTTCAAAGAACTAAAAATTGGGTGGTTAATGGCCCTTAAATAGCCTTAAGTTGAGGCATTATACTACAGTAACCTGATCATTAGTATTTTACTATCCAAATTTACCAGTGTAGCAGTCATGTTAAAGCAAAGAAAAATTCTCTACACACTATACCTGGGTATGAAATCGGATTGTCAGTCGGACAGATTTTCTGAGCTTTAGGTCACAGCAAAATGCACTGCAGACACTCCCACATTTCAGGATAACGACTGTGGGGTACATCGTGTCACATCTGTTAGATGAGCGTGATTGAACACTAGGACACTTTGACTGGCCTGCAAAATCACCAGACCTCAGTTCCATCGAAAAAGTGTGGGATTATTTGGAACAGCAGGCAGAACTCTGAAATAGACACGAGCATGAATTCTAATTCAATTGCACACCCAGGCAGTGGACGAGTGGGTTAAAATTGACAGGAAAACTTCGGTGGCTTCGTTATTCGACAGAATTGGTGCTGTTATTATGGTGAGGTGATGAGTAACCAAGTAAATTGTTAGAATTGAACTAATAATATTTTTTTTAGAGAAGCCAATACAAAGTGATTATGAACCTTTTCTTTGGTAGTGTTTTAGAGAGCCTTGATTTTTAAAACTTTCCTGCAGAAAAACTACTTTAAAAGCATCTTACATTATTATTAGTGTCAGCATAATAAATTGTTTATGCTCTTTATATTGTCTTTATGTTGTAGATATGGCGCAGCGCTGGTGCACATTAGAAGGTGGCTACCTGAGTTACTACGATGATGAAAAGAGTGCCACACAGCTAGGAAGAGTGGCTGTCGGTGAGATGGTGAGCCTGGCCTTCAGCAACACCGAGACCATGACAGGAGCAGGGTATTATTCTTTTCTTTCCTTTTCTGCCCCATTTCTCTTCCACTACTCATTCCTTACTCCATTCCTCCAAGTGTTATTTTTATTTATATATATTTTTAAACCAGTTTGCAGTGTTTGACACTTTTCTGTGGGTCAAAAACAGACAAACAAGCAAGCATACCGGTAAAAATATTCTAACAAGGTGCACAGACCACCCTGTAGACAGGATTAGACTGTGACCTTTGACCTCAGACCATCCTCTGGTGTTCTAATACCTGTGGTAAGAGCAGCAGACAAACTGAGATTAATAGCCAGGCACTTTCCTTTCACAGCTGTGTGTGTGTGTGTGTGTGTGTGTGTGTGTGTGTGTTGTAATCCAACTTCCCCCCACCCCCCCTCAGGGCAGTGTTCACCTTTGAGATCTACCTGGAGTCTGAGAAAATACTCTCGTTTGGTGCTCAGACATCAGACGCACAAAGAGCCTGGGTCCATGCCATCACCAAGGTCTGTCTCTTTCTGTCTCACCCACCCACTGTTTGTGTGTGTATCTTACTAAACTTATGAAGGCCTTCCATTGGCATAATTATTAATAAAAAAAATGAATGTAATGTTTACACCTAAATCTTATCCTAGCCTTCACCACAGTAACCTCTTTTTCACATAGATAGATAGATAGATAGATAGATAGATAGATAGATATTGCTTAATATATTGATTCTTAGATGGATTTATACACTATATAGGCAAAAGTATTTGGACACCTCACATTCCAAGCCATATGTGGTTCTTTCCCAAACTTGTATCACAAAGCTGAAGGCACACACTTGAACAGAAGGTCTTTGTATGTAGTAGTATAAAACTTTGGGGTCAGAGCGCAGGGTCAGCCATAATATGGCGCCCCTGGAGCACAGAGGGTTAAGGGCCTTGCTCAAGGGCCCAAGAGTGGCAGAACCCCTGACCTTCCTATCAGTAACCCAGTGCCTTAACCACTGGAGCTACCACTCCCCCAACTAAGAGACCCAAACCTGTTCCAGCATGACAATACCCCCATGCACAAAGCAAACTCCTTTTAAGATACGCTTTACATGGTTTGAAGTAAAAGATCTCCTGCTATAGAGCTCTGACCTCAACCCTAATAAACATGATGAATTGGCACGCTGACTGCACCCCAGGCTTCCTCACCTCACCTACGTCGATACCCGACTTTACTAACAAACTTGTGGCTAAATAAGCACTAATCTCCATAAGCACGCTCCAAAATCTAGTGGAACATCTTCCCAGAAGAAGGGAGGGAGTTATAAAGTCTGCAAACTTTTGGAAATATAGTGTAGTTCATTATTCACATGAGGGAATATAAAAAATAAAATAAAAAATTCTGTTGAATATCCAAAAAAGTTTGTACCTTGTGTCTAACTTTCCTCACTCAGATGGACATTTTTACATATTCCTTCTCCATAAATGATGGATCATGCAATATCTGAACTGTAGGTACATAGAACAGTGCAATTAAATGCAGAGTTGAAGTCCTCTGGCATTTTGAAAATGTGCACCTCGCTGTAATCACACTGCTAACACTTTAATACCCTCAGACATCGTAGAAGCGAGAGAATGATTCATGAGACAAAACACAAGATTGGAATTCAAGAGCTCGTGTTTGACGAGAAGTAGATTATTTGGACAGTCAGAATCACACAACCAAACCCTGGAGATAAAATCTGGGCTTGCATTGTGTAAATTTGGCATGATTTAGTCACGATTTTGCAGTTGTTGACAAATCTTTGGATAAAATATGCACTCCCTTGAGCTGTCTGAGGTCATGACTCGATTCTGATCCAAGTTAAAATTTAATTGTGCCGCGTGAGTGGTATTTCAATTCACTATGCACAGAAGCCTGCTGTAACTCGCTGCTCCCTCAAATTCACTAGCAGGATCAGGTAAAGCTGAACTGTGACACTCTTGCCATTAAAAAAAAAAAAAAAAAAGAGCACACGCTCCAACCTTCAAAACATCATTTAGCTTTTCTTTTTGTCTAGACAAAGCAGCAGCTGAGGTTCCATAATAATTTTGCATATGTACATGGAAGAGAAACTTGTGATTCTTCTTCTGTAGTTCCATGAGGCTGATATAGAGAAGTGTCAGTGCCTATGTGGGAAGAGTTTTCTGATGTCATCGCTTCAGCTGTTAAAAGTTCATCTTTGTCCTCCCACTCAGACTGAAACTTCCTAAAGTAATGTAACTTAGGGGTTAACTATAGTTCCTCTCTCCTGGAAAATATCTGCCATGCAATTTATGTCCTCTTCACTGTGTCTGGCTGTGTAATGAACTTCAGAGCAGTTATTTTATCTGTCCATCATATTCTGTCAGAAGAATGGTTATTACTTCTTGTATCTCTCTCTCTCTCTCTCTCTCTCTCTCTCTCTCTCCCT
>MU551541.1:1020925-1041086 GCA_024362625.1 Silurus asotus | reverse complement strand
ACACACACACACACACACACACACACACACACACACACATACACACACATACACACACATGCACTCTCTTACTATTTTTCCCCTGTTTCTAACTCTTTCTCTTTCTCTCTCTCTCTCTCTCTCTCTCTCTCTCTCTCTCTCTCCCCCCAGTGTTTAAACCCTGAGAGGGTGGACTCTTTGCTGAATCAGGACTGTGAGCTGATTGGTCGTTTGTACTATAAGGAGGGACATGACCTTTATCATTGGAGACAAGGATGGTTCTCTTTAGTCGGCTCCGAACTGTTCCTCTATTCCAAGGATGTGCACGTTAATGAGGTGGTTCTACAACTTAAACGGCTGCAGGAACTTAGTAAGACCCTCAGAAACATACATAAACACCAACCTGATGTGAAGTCATTTGGAAACAGTGTATTCATGTGGGTGCAGTTCAAGCTCTCGGTGACTGACTATGGGTCGGCCCTTGGTGCAAGATGAAGGTTTGAATATTGTAGAACTCAATGATCTTTTGGAAGTTTACAGAAAATAGTGCAAAAAAAAAAAAACCCATATACAGCAATTTTGTCAGAGATTTGCCAGTTGTAATATCTTGTTGATTAGCGGGAATTGGAGAATGGGCAAATTGGTTTATACTTACAGGACAGTGTATGGGCAAATCATATAAATTTTTTTGTTTACAACCAGGGTGAGCAGAAAATTTCTACTTCTGTTCAACATGCCACCAATTGCAGAAGACCACATCGGTTTCTACTCCTGTCAACATAAAGAAAAACCAGAAATCTGATGGTCACCCTATGAAAGGCTAGCCAACTCTATATACATAGCCTAATAATCATGTTGTCAGGAGTCAATTTTCCAAACCATTTCACTGAAGATACATACTCAGGGCTTTCACCTGTCTATTGCTTTCATCAATTGCTTTTTTCTCATTGGCATTCTTTCTGCAAACCACTTTCATTCTGTTCCCGCATTCCCCCTGAAATGCGTCCTTCTCAGCTAGTCATGCTTCACGCTGACATTCTTAACAGGTTTTTAACTTGATCCATGCTTGGCAACTGAAGACGAGATTTACATCATTGTTAATCAATTACGCTACAACTGTTGTGTCACGTAATTGAGGGTAATACACCACCCGATGCTGCCCATGATAAGTTTTTAAATGTAAATTCATAAGCATTTTTTATTTTTTTTGGTTTGCAAAATTGCTTTATTTATTTTTTGTTTTTCGCCCACATCCTTTATTATCTCCTTTATCAACTATAACTGCTGCCAGCACTTTCTTCTCACAGTCGGGTTGTTTTTTTTTTTTGTTGTTTTTTTTTAACCATGGCTCAATACTCTGCAGCACTTTTGTGGAGTTAGTTGGATCCCTTTATGTGAATCTATCATATTGTTTTAAGGTCAGGACACCTGAGAAAGTGAGAGGGGTATTGAAAAACCGATTATGTACAATGTGTAATTGGGGATGTATTTATGTCATCCAGTTTTAGCTTAACTATGTGTCTGATGTATAAAGCCCTTGTAGCCTGTGGTAGAATCCTGTGGATGGCACATCGGTTATATCACCTTTGAAATGGAGTGTTATCAAATAATACACGCATGTCCGTTTGGTCTCTGATCTTTTTTGCGGCTGGAGCAAGGACCCTGCAGGGCTGAAGCTCTGTGACACAGGATTAGAGCGCAGACATGGCAAAGCTTTGTGCCTGACCTGAGCTTTCTTTGCCTCTGTAACACTTCTTTTAAAAACTCAGACTGTGGTTAGCATTGGCAGGGCCAGTCATATGTGGGCTGGGAGCTGCTCATGTAAGCTGCAATAAGACCTTGTTCATTTCCATTTAGTTGCACACAACATTCCGGTTTAGTTAATCTTATACTCCAGTGTGTACTGGAGTGGTATTTAAATGGTGGGCAGAGACTTCACTTCCTGTTATGGGGTTATGCGGATGGCATTCTAATTTTTAAGGTAAGAGACTTTAAGCATTTTATCCGTCATATCTTTTAAACTTACTGACTCTGTACATCTTGCCACCATGAATTTTAACTGGACACATCTGAGTTAATGGCTGTGTCCCAGTTACACATGGCAGGAAGAATTACAACCTTCTCCATACCCGGTACCTAATTATGGAACGAGTTGGAACTTAAAGTGTTAATGAATAAAGCCAGTATTCTACTGGGTCATTGGAGGTTCAGCTTTTTTTTTTCTCGAAACCAAAAGCTGATTTGAAACTAAAGGACATAGAGATCCTGGGGCTAGACTTGTGAGTCAGTGGAACTCTCTTTGAATTTTAACTGCTGGAACAGTCATTCTTAGAGCCGCATAAAAGTAACGCTCATGGGGAATCGACTCCAACCGGCTGAGGCCTAGGAAGCAGAGGTTTTGTGTCTGAAAATGAGCTGGGTGACCCACTGGTGGTGCTCTAGCATCCTTGGTTTTTGTCTGAAGCGTAGGCTTACTGTGTTTGTATCCTGTCTGGTTGAAATAAATAAATAAATCTGTAAAACGGTGCTTCTGACAAAAACTAACAAATATCCATTTGACCCTCACTTCTGTCTTTGAGAATAGATTGTTCATGGTTCAGCTGGATTTAAAGTTTTTGCAAGAAATGTTGGGGGGTGAAAAAAAAAATCCTCTAATCATCGAATCTCTACTTTGTACAGTTAGTAAACAAGCATCTAACGATCAGCATTATTTGAAAGTTTCTACAAATCATTATTACGGAAGATTTTGTATCGATTTCTGTTGTTGTCTTGATCCATACCCAAATACCAGTCTGCTGATTGCAATAAAAACTTCTTCCAGTTGTAATATTAATTACTGGGCCTGTTTTTGCATGAACAAATTTTACCCCAGGCATAATTTGCTGCAAAGGTTGAAGGAAGTAGGGCAGGATGGAGAGATTTTTATTTTTAATTAATTATGGTGAGTGTTTGTCATTTGCAGATAACAGTACTTAATAAGGATTGTGTATAACACTTTTTTTTTCACAGCAGTCAATGAAAGCTGTAAACCAAATTGTCTGCTCCTAAAAGGTTCCCATGTTTAATTTCTTTCAAACTGGGATTATTAAAGCCAGGGGAGTAGGCGTAGACATTTTTTTTAATTTCTTTAAATAAAAGATTCCTGTGTCAGTGTTTCCGACTTCAAATCTAGTAGAGCCGATGTATTTAGAATCCGTAGTTTACTGTATATAGATGCATTTTCTTGCAGTCTAGAATAGGAAAAGGGAGTTGGTGTAGGCTGGGAAGAAAGCAGTGATATTTAGAAGCAGAAGAATCGAGAGATGAAGAGATTTAGACTGTCATGAGGCGTGCACTCAGGTGTTGAAGGGGGTTGTTCAGTAAATAGGCCAGGGCATTGCGGGGTGTTGGTATGCGTTTGATGAGAATGGTCAGACAGCGTTAGACAGCTTTCTCCTGCTCATGCTGGGAGAAATAATGACCAGCGACACTGAGCTTTCTACCCCACTTGGTTGCAACAGGAGTTTTACTCTCAGTCAAATGCAAAACAGTGACAATATGCACCATGTCTCCCACAGAGACTCAACTTTCACCTAATGTATTGAACTTTTTTTTTTTTTGTACTTTTCTTGTTATTTTTATATTTTTTGTAACTCTCAGTTTTGTGTTATTGTGTTTGTAGCTGTCTCCACTCATTTGGAGGGAGATGAGAGGATTCAGGTTCTGCTCATGGTTGAGAGTGGCAGGTAATCTCTTTTACTGCTGGAACATTGTACCCAAATCATGCTATTTTCTTTTTTAGTTTATAATGATTCTCCGTGTGTTTGTGTTGCAGGACGATCTACATACATGGCTTCACCAAACAGGACTTCACTTTATGGCATTCCGCCATCCAATTTGCTGCTGGCAGAGATGGCCGAGCACTAAGCAATCAACAGCTTACCAAAAATGACGTACCCATTATCGTTGACAGCTGTATTGCCTTCGTCACTCAATACGGTACATTTAGTTTTTATGTCTCTGAATACATTTTATTTATTTTTACCAAGTTTATCCTTTTAAAACTAACTTTTACATCTGACTTTGACCCCAGGTTTGTGTCATCAGGGCATTTATCAGAAGAACGGTGACCCAAAACGTGTTGCCCAGCTTCTAGAAGATTTCACCAGAGATGCACGGAATGTTAAGCTTCGACTTCAGGATCATCGATTAGAGGACGTAACAGATGCACTCAAAGACTTCCTGTCCAATTGTGAGGATGCTTTATTAGCCAAAGAGCTCTACCCTTACTGGATTTCTGTCCTCGGTTAGTACTCGTATTGAACCTAATATAAAGCCCAAGGGTTTTGGAGATATTATACCTTACATAAGTTTGTATATCTGTTTCTGTGAGGTTAAAAGCACACACCTCCATTTATGATATGGTTTTACTGCAAAGTGTTTTTCCTTTGTTAATTTTCCACTTTCCTCTAAATTTCGTCACTGGCCAACACCTACTCACTCTTCTCTATCATATGGCAGCCATCAACTTGCAAAGGTAAAAAGCTAATAGGGGTTTTCTCCAAGACACCTGAAGGCAGCAGTGTAACACAAAGTGTAATCTGTCTCTTTCCCCCATGAATATCATGGGTTCACAGATGCCCAATCATACTTTTATTGTATTTTATTTAACCAGGAAAATCCCACTGTTACAAGATCTCTTTTTCTAGGGACTCCTGGTAAAAAAAAAGATGGGAGCATAATTCTAAACAACAAAAAAAGTCTTTTGCACATTAAAACATACACAATACATGAAAACAACACAGGAGAAATAGCAACAGAGAAACAAATCATAGAGGTCCTTCCAGTGATGATTGGATATTGTCACTGTGATTGAGACAGAGTATGCCATCCCACCTACCCAGAGAACAATTTTGCTCCCCTAGCTCTTGGCCATAGATGGCTCTGTCACTTGCTAGATAGGACAAACTATTTTTCTTGTTGCACCGCAATATTTGTGATATATTTCCGAGGACACATCAGTATATAAAATATATATTATGACAAATGAAATATAAAAGTTACATATTCGGTAAATAGTTGTAGTGGGATCAGTAAACTGGCATGACTGAAGTGTGCCAAAACTCAATAACCTACATTGTGCCCACAGAAAATATTGTAGCCAAATGAAGTGTTTTACATTTACGGCAATTGGCGGACACCTTTATCCAGATCGACTTACATTTTGATCTCATTCATGCAACTGAGCAGCTATGGGGTTAAGAGCCTCGCTCAGGGGGCCCAGAAGTGGCAGCTAGGTGTGGTTGGGATGTCGACCTTCGGATCCAAGGCCCAATGCCTTAACGACTAAACTACCACCTCTAACCACATTTAAAGTGCCCGCTTCACCAAATTAGAATTTTTTTTTTTTTATCTAGGCTTAAGTGATTGTATGATGCTCATATCCACAGCAGTCCAGGAGGAATCTTTTTCAATGAATAAGATAAATATTCCAGATGACTTTTAGTTTCATCTAGATGAGATGAAGTGAATATTGGGTTTGTCTGAATAGCTTTATTACTGTAACAACACATTTGAAAGAAGGAAGACTGTACCCAGCAGTTCCACTGCTCCACACACACACACACACACACACACACACACACACACACACACACACACACACACACACACACACAATCAATATATATATAAAATAGCATTGTTATATAACTTGCGAGATACGTGCAGCACTGGTTGACATATTTTCTAACTGTGTCATGTTTTGTTTTAGATGAAGCGAGTGAGAAGGACAGGGTTGAGAAGTACTCCACCTATATTCAGAGTTTACCCAAGATCAACAGATCAACTCTGGCGGCACTATTGCAGCATCTGTACAGGTAAACACACACACGCACACACTTAAACCCTCCCCTTACTTCCACTGTTTTGTGTGGAGTTCTTTTGAACAAAGTTTCTGAGTCACCACCAACTCTAAAAATGATAAACCTTAACTTTATGGTTCTTCTGATTTGTTAGCTGCTTTGAAGTCTGCTTTACAAGCTTTCGGAAAATGCTTTCCTATAAAACCTCTGTGGGCTTGTCAGACTGTGAAATATTCGGAAATGACTTTAATTGTTTGGAGGGAGCTTAATTGGCCCTCTTGGTGGATTTGAATAGTGGACTAATGTTTCCCTAATGATGATATAAACTTATCGTTAGCCTTTTTTTGTCTTTTTTTTTTACCGACACATTCCAATATTGGTGCCTGGCTATTAAGTGTTTTGTGATGATTTTGAAAATGTGTTTGTATTTGTGGGTGTTTGTGTATGCACTGCAGTGGAAGACACATTAGACTTTCTTTTTTTGGTGAATGTATTTATGTACATGTATATATTCGTGTGACTGGAACATATGAATGTAAGGTATTTCTTTCATTATTAATGTATGTGCTGAATATATAATGAGTGTGTTTGTGTGTGTGTTTGTGGTTTCACCAGGATTCAGAGCTGCTCTCAGATAAACCAGATGAAAACTCAGAATCTGGCATGTGTTTTCTCATCCTGCCTCTTCCAGACGGGAGGACATGCGCCCCAAGAGACCTGTGTTGTGGAAGATCTTATAAGCAACTACGTTCAGCTCTTCTCTGTTAGTGTCCTGATCAGAGCAGCACATCACATTACTCACTTTCCTCCACACCCCTGTAGAGACTACAAGTCGGGCTAAAGCCTGGTCTGTTGATGATTTTTAAAGTTATTTTCAGAGATCACAGGGCTATACAGAGCAAACATATTGCTACAGAGCAAGGTGAAATTCATCCTGGTCTAATATAAAAAAGAAAAGATATCTTTTGAAGATATGGTCTTTTAAATTTCATTTGTAAGTATTCTCACAGTTTGGTTTGTGCAGTATCAAACAACATTTCACATCTGCCCAAGTTGTCTCCTCAAGCTTAGTCATGCGAAAAGCAAAGCAACTAATTAGGAAATAAGATTTGAATGTCCATGCTTGTACAGATAACAAATAAAGAGGCTTCAAGAAAAAAAAAAAAGTTAAGAGACACTGAAGTCTGTGATAGTGAGTCATAGGCACATCAACAATTCCCCCCTCCACCCCAATCCTCCCACATAAGACAATAAGCCATTAATAATAAAATGATTAACAACAAGAGCATTAAGTCTTACAGATATAATTGTGTAGCTCTGGGATTTCGGGTGACTAATTTCTGGACATTGTTTTCTCACTGTTTCAGGAGATGAGAATTTATCTGCCAACACCCCTGGATGCAAAAATATAAATTTGTTCTTATTTCTCGTTAGTCAGTTATCTGATGAGCGTTACATTTAAATAAGGTTTTCTTATGCAGTGCAGTAAAACTTCGAATGCACCTACATACACTGTATGGACATAAGGATTAAAACACTTGACTTTTCCAGCCATACGTAGTTCTTCCCCAAAACGTTACCACAAAGCTGGAGGGACACAGTTGTATAGGACGTCTTTGGCTTTAAACTTTCTTTCCACTTGAACTAGATAGTGACCCATTCCAGCAAGACAATGTCCCTGTGCACAAAGTGTGCTCCATGAATTTATGGTTTACATGGGATGGAGTGGAAGATCCTGAGTGGCCTGCGGCTGAATGAGCACAGATCTCCACTTAACACTCCAAAAGCTATTGGAACATACTAGACTAGTCACGGTTCTTATAACTGTAAATTGGGAATGTGGAAATTGGATATTTAAAAAGCAAGTACAAAGCCTATAGTCCAGTGTCCACAAACCTTTGTCTATCTAGTGTATTATCAGTTACATATCTGATAACTGTTTCTAATTTTCTTTCTGTTCTATTTTAAAAACATGGCCTCAATCGCCTACTTTTAACAATTAGATTTGCGGGCCTAAACAAGATTGTAGCAAAATTGACCATTGTGTTTAATCATACAGCACTGACAGCGTTGTCCTTATGTTGAATGAGGAGCAAGGCATGGGGTTGTCCTTCAGCATCCTCTATACCAAATGGATCCCAACCCTGGCCCTACCCCAAGTCGTTTACATTTTAGTTATTTCAATGCTATTATCTCAACCAACAGACTATTTGTTACTTAGCTGATTAGTGGAATCGGGTGTGTTGGGAGCAGGAAAAAGAATAAAATGTTCACAACAGTGACTGCATCAGGAGCAGAGAATCAGCGCAAATTCTGCAGTCGATAGAGAAGCGGGATTGTTTTTCTGTTGTGCATGAATTTGAATGTATAAAGGGATTTGAAGTGCTATGCAGTGCTAAATCCCCCCGGCTAAACTGTGTCTCCTTTTTTCTTTTTTCTTTTTTGCTCCGCACAAATGCCGCATTCATTCTCCATCAGTGCGAGCTACGAGGTTTTTGCATGACCAATAAGCATCTAAGTGAAATAAAGATAGTCACATCCAGTAAATACACTCACTCTAGTAGAACACTGATGTAAACCAGATTAAAATCTTTTGCTGAACGGTGTAACATTTAAAAAAAAAAATGTTAGATATAGATAATAACAATAATAAAGATGATGATAATAAGGAGAATATGTTTGGTGTATGGTGCTCATTTAAACTGCTGCTTATCTGTGTTTTCTCATTAAACCAGGTCAACGAGGAGCAAGTCAGGCAAATGGAGAGGGAAAACCGCTGTATTATGAGGTGGAAAGACACTACAGTAAGTCTTGCCTATGAACCTCATTGTATGTTGGTGAAGAGAAACATAGTGAAGTTATGTTGTTGTTGTTTTAATTACTATAGTCTGCCCTTGAAAAGTTTCAGACCACTTTGTACTTTAAAAAAAAAGAGAAAACTCAGTAATGTTTGATTTTAATTGACCCCAAACACACCTAAAAGCTGAGCGTAAGATATTTGTTGAAGAGATGAGCCAGTGCTCTCTAATGGAATGGCCTGCCCAGTCACCCGACCTTAACCCAATCGAGCTGCTCCTGGGGGAAAATGGATTGAAATGTTCGAGTAGAGTGTCCAAACAACTCCACATGTTGTATAGTAGTGCACTTTTGTATGCAGGATTTAAGTTTCGTGTCTCTTTTTGTGCCCTTTGTATGTTTATATCTGATGTTTATAATTTGGTTCTCTGTTTCTATGATATGTATGCAAAGAACACACAGCATGTTTTATTTTTTTATTTTTTTTTAAACCACCTGCAGCATCAAAAGCACTTTGAAGAGCTACAGAACACCGATATTTTAACAGCCATTAAACAGATATGGAAAATTATGTGTTTAAAATAATGTTGAAGAAACTTTTGAAAGTGGTATAAACCTATGTATAGCATACGCCAGTTTTTAACCACACTTGGGATACATTGCAAACATTTAATTTTAAAACTTTCATCTTAGTGTTATCTTTGTTTTGCCATTCACAATGCTACAGATAGACACACACACACACACACACACACACACACACACACACACACACACACACACACACACCATATGGACAAAACTTTGGTGGTTGTCATTTGGCCATAAGGTCATTAGTAAAGTCAAGTACTGCTGTAGGATGAAGAGATCTGGGCTGCGTTCCAGTTCATACCGAAGGTGTTCGATAAGTTTGCGGTCAGAGCTCCACTGTATATCGGACCACTCTAAATCTTTCAACCCATGCAAACCGTATCTTCATGGAACTCGCTTTATGTACAGTGGCATTCTCAAGCTGGTCTACTATTTGCAGTGAAGGGGAACGTGTTCATTTCTTTACTCAGGGACACCCTATATATTTGTGTGCCTCTAATTTTGTGATTACAGTTTGGGGAAGAATCAAATATGGCTGGAAAAGGAAAGTCCCAAAATACATTTGGAAGGACACTGTGTATATAATGCGATTAAAATGCTTAAAAACTATTTATCAACCTAATACAGGTAGTCTCCGACTTTCAATAGAGATGCGTTCCAATGAACCCATCAAAAAAAAAATCGCCTAGCCTACGCAGGAATCTATTTAAGAATGGTGATCAGTATAGAGTAGTATACGGGAAATTGTTAATGATTAAAAAAAACACAGTACATCGTTTAGCAAAACAGAACAATTTTCAGTATCGTACTGTATAATTAGACAGTGTATATATGTATGTGGCAGCGGGCACGTGGACGAGTGCTGGTGCGGGCGCTTGGAAGAGCACCAGTCCGCGAGTGGAGGGCGGACCATATGCAGTGGTAGCTCCAGCGGTTAAGGCGCTTGGTTACCGATTGGAAGGTCGGTGGTTCAAGCCCCGGTATCGCCAAGCTTCCACTCTTGGGCCCTTAAGCAAGGCCCTTAACCTTCTATGCTCCAGGGGCACCGTATTATGGCTGACCCTGCGCTCTGACCCCAGCTTCTAAGCAAGCTGGGATATGCGAAGAACAAATTTCACTGTGCTGTAATGTATATGTGACAAATAAAGGCTATTCTTTTATTCTTCTTCTTCTTCTATTCTACGTTTGCCTGCCATGTGACATGTTTTGTTTTATATTTGTACAGTTTTGCCATATCGCTATCGTAAAGTCGGACCATTATAACTCTGAGACCATCTATATATATTTGGCTAATTTCGCTTTTATTTTAAGGAGCAAAAAAAGCATGAAACCTTGATCTTAAGGGGTCATTTATTAATGTATGTCATCATGCCTACTAACACCTAATTATTAATACACTATCATTGTTTTGACATTTTAATAAAATAAGTAATCCACATTCGCTAATTTTCATTTTAGTTTAATTAGTTGACTACACACGAGTTGCTTATAAATATCTTGAATTTTCTTTGGTCATTATGCACTATGCACTGAATCAACAATGGATCTATAATTTGGGTGAATTTAGTTTCAGTTTCGACCAGGTTTTTTTTTTCTTCCCTTCCTTCCCCTTCCTTCCCTAAGTGGATCATTGTTCAAAAACAAAGATTTTAGCATTTAAAAGACTTTAGGGACCTGACTACAGGAAATTAAGCTTAAACCCAAATTGGTTTCAAGTCAGATACAGATAAATTAACACAATTCATTCTTTTCTTCTGTAATTATTTCCATAATTACATGCTCACATTTATAAAAATGCTGCTGTATCCCACCCCTACAGTGATTTGTATAATTCGCCCCAGCCTGTCTTATAGCTTATGGTAGTCATTATTTCCTTATGCTTTACTGCAATTTTTATTTAATCAATATGTGAACACAACACTTCATATTTTGCCTAGCAGCAAGACAGAACAATTTCCTCAGATCAACTGAAGTTAATCTTCTGCCATCCGCTGTTGTCCAGGTCCAAAAAGTTGTTTATTTAATTGATTTTATTTTTCATTTGAGTGGAGACAAGAACGCTCGAATCGGGAGTGTATCCATGCAGAATAGAAGGTTATCTATTTGAAGGGTCACTTCTGTTACTGTCCCCTCAAGTCATGGGGAAAATTGGGAACCTGCTAAGGCAAATGAAGAAAGGAACAAACGAAATGGTCGAAGAAGCGAAGGCTTTTTGAGGGTTTTATGGTTGTCAATGTAGAAAGTTAATTCTGAAGTATGTTTAAGCATGTTATTATGACTTCCATGCTGTGTATTATGTGTAGAACTGTTTATTTCCTTTTCTTCCTTTTCTTTTACTCCAATGTCGGTATTGAGAACTGCATAAAGCACCTGAATTTTCAATACACTACACTTTTGCTTGGTCCTGTAAAGGCAGACTGTTAAATGATGTGTGACTTCAGTTGTAGATCATTTGGATTCACCCACTCTCTTACTCACGTGCCCACGCACGTGTGCGCGCACACACACACACACACACACACACACACACACACAGCAGTATGAACTGAATACAGCCTTGATTACTCTTTGTTAGGTTTATAATAGCAGCAGTTGCATTGCACATGGAGTTCTTTAGTAAATGTGAATAATTAAACATTTTAGGGTTTTTTCTTTCTGTTATAACAGATCAGAAATCTTGACATTTCTGTTAAAATGCGACACACATGGAAGAAAAATCAAAGATGAAAAATGAGTTACTACTGCAGCATAATTTGTATTATTGGTGAATTCATTTAGATGGACTTACAGTTTTTAGACTTGCCACAAGAGGCAGCAGCTATTGTTCCTTTACTGCTGCTTGTTTGATCATAGATGGATTTCATTTAATGAGAATGAGTAAGAAAAAAAGATCAATGTGATAAATATATAGAGAGAGTTTCTTCTGACTGTGTTCAGTTTTAATACTGGAATGGGGGGAAAGGTTGAGTTCTTCAGTTTGAGAATTCTTGCAGATATCCATGACTCGGCTTTCAGTTCATCCTGTGGGGCTGTAACAATACGTTCTATGTTCTATTAAGGTTTCATTAAATATTAAGGAAAAAATATTGCAGGAAATAATTATGGGAGTTTGGGAGGTGAAGATTTGTGTTCAGGCTGGAATGTGCAGGTCGCTTTTTATTTCAGTGTCATAACAAAAGTGTGAGCTATGTGACCATTTCATACCAAGGGACTGGACCCTAAATATAGCGTATTCATTATTTACTTAATACATCTGAATGCCCCAAAGATGCACTGTGAACTAAGTTGTTATAGGAAACTGTGTACTGTATTGTGTATAATAAAAAAAATTTTTGTTTTCTTTTTTATGAATTTATGAATTTCCCAGTTTTAAGTGTGTGTGTGTGTGTGTGTGTGTGTGTGTGTGTACAGTTCTCTCCAGCAGGTGACCTGATCTTAGAGGTTTACTTGGAAAGGAAGGAGCTGGAAAACTGCTGTTTAATCAAGGTGTGTGAATGTGTGTGTGTTTAAGACACATTAAAGAAGGTAATCAAAGAAGTCACTCATTTAATTCTGTGAGTAATTTTGTTTTATCAGCAGCAGAAGAGATTTGCAGGTAATTGACTTCTGGAAATGCAGAATTCAGCTAAATGTGTGTGTGGGTGGACAGGGGGATGCATGTTTAGATTTTATTGGGCGCCATATGTTCTTGCAAGGATAGAAATATCTATCCATTTTTACCTTCTGGGGACATTTGGCTATGACAAGTGTAAAAAGCTGTCTTCTCTTTCATTCATTAATTTTGAGTAATTAATTTATCCTGGTTAGGGATACCATGGTGGGTCAATCGCCTACTCTGGGAAAAGTGGGTGTGATGTGAATACATCCTGGTTGGAAGGCCAGTCTATCACAAAGCATGATATACTGTACATGTCCTCAACTAGTGCCAATAAAGCATTCAATACACCTACTGTACATGTTTTTAGGATGAGGTAGGAAATCAGAGAACACTGGGAAAACCCAAAACAACATCAGGAAAATATGCCAAACTCCACCCAGGATTCTGTCATCGAACGAGAGACTCTGGAACTCTGAGGAGGCAATGCTACCTACTGCACCAATTCACAAAAAAAAAAATCTTTGTTGTTGAGGTTTAGGTGTAGACATTGCATGAATAATGTGTGTGTGTGTGTGTGTGTGTGTGTTTGTTCGAGCGGGAGATATGTCACAGCCCATTCCATTCTGTTTAAAGCAATTTAAGATGGCAAATATATAATTGGACATCATGTGATGATTGCATCGTTGTGTCAGGTCTCTCCCACCATGTGCGCTGATGAGCTGACTGACATCCCTCTGGAGATGAAAGGCATACAGACAGGCCAGCATGACCTCTGGACCACGTTTGAGGTTATTGAGACTGGAGAACTGGGTATGATACGTTTACAGCAGTTTTGATTCTTTCTTAACGCCATATCACTTACAACCTATTAAAGAGAAGGAACATACAGTATGTCAGCACACCGCTGTCTAGCAGCTGTAACGCTGCAGGTTATGTGAGTGCTCAGCCAGTTTATTAGTACCATTTCCTCTTGGTTAAAAAACTATTAACTGGCCCTGATGGGATTGGGACTATAAGGAAAAGAGGCGGTTCAGACTTGCCAGTAGCAGCCACCATGTTACCCCCTTTTGCAAATTAGAACCGGATAATAGATCTATTTTGCACTTGAGTGTGTTTTCTAATCAGACTCAGATTGGATGAGGATAATTGCAAATTTGCACTGCGTAATTATGTGCACATGGAGGCCAAAAAAAAAAACCCAGCATTTTAATTTGTAATAGATTATTTTATTTATTTATTTATTTTTTGTAATAATGGAATTTGCTGATGACATTTTAGGATTTGATTTAATTGATATAAAAAGAAAAAAAAAACAAAAAACACCACCATAGTGAAGGAGATACATTTTGTGGTAGATTGGAGTTCAATTGGAAGAGATACCACCCACTAACGTGACCGTAAACAAGCAAGCCAAAAACTCAACAGCACATTAATATAAAAAAGTGAGGAACAAAAACACAACAATAAAATCATAAGTGCCATTTTAACGCAAAGAGCAAATTTGGAAATATAGTCAAGAAAACAAACAAACAAAAAAAAGGATTTGTTCCCACTGAATATTATAGTGAAAATTATTTACATAATACGAAGTTGCTTTAAGGGTACAGACCTGCTTACTTTCTTGTGCCAACCCTTATCTTCAAGCAAATATGGATATGATTGTCAGGTGTCCACATACATTTGGCCATATAGCATAAACGAGCAGATCTCTTTTTAGGACTGGGTTACCATTCTGTTTATTGGCACAGTGGGGAAAGAAAAAGGATTTGCTTATGCATCTATATAAAATGGTAGAATTCAATGCAGGTACATGAACAAGCATTTGAAGATTATGGGTCCTGCTCAAGGGCTCCACAGTAGCAGTGTTGGTTTTTCTGCAACTTGAACTTTCAATTTCCTTTTTTTTTTTCTGACTCTTGAGCCACTGAGACTTCAATGAATGTGTCTCACTTTATTTTACTTGTGTGTGTGTGTGTGTGTGTGTCTCTTAGAACGCCCATTACACTACAAAGAGAAGATTCTGGAGCAGGTTTTAGAGTGGAGCACGCTAGAGGATCCCAGCTCAGCTTTCCTGCTCATTAAAAAATTTCATGGATCTAAGACATCCCGTTCCAACTCTGGTAGTGCATCTTTACCTCTTTTAAGCATAAGGGACCGTCGCCACTTTTAGCCGAGTGCGAATCTTTTCCTCGATTCTTCTTCTCCACCGTAGTAAAATATAATTTCTGCATGCAGCGTTATTGCAGGATCGGATCCCATCAACTCAGGCATCTTTTCTACAATTTAACATCACGTTCAGTGCTACATGATCCAATTTCTTCTCTACTATTAAGTGAAACCTTTCACTACATTACAGCCAGGCTCATTTAAACGGTTGCTTTCGGCCATCCTGCAGCTCTTCCAAACATTAGTAATAACACTAAGGAACACATGCACACTATTACATTCTGTTCTGTAGTCTATTACCAAACTACGCTGAAAGTAATGCAAAGTGTTTTATCCATAGAGTAATAGCACTTTACCAAACAATATTATTGAATCAATTTCCTGTGGACTTCTAATGATAGAATGATTGCCAGAGCGATTTGCACATAGAGTTACTTTCACATTCAGGGAAATATGGTACATATCAAACATGCATGCTAATTAATTTAGTCACTGTTTAATTACAATTAGGTCTGTCCGTAGATCTTATTTTGTGTGTGTGTGTGTGTGTGTGTGTGTGTGTGTTTCTGTCTGTCTTTCAGAAGGCCAGATGGACTTCACTAAAGGAGAGCAGCTGAAGTTTAAAGATGGCTCCAGCAAACTGCTTTCTGGGAACAAATTTCAGGACAAATACTTTGTACTGCGGGATAAGAAGCTTCTGCTATATAAAGATGCAAAAGTATAAATTCTTTCTTTCATCTAACCCTCCCTCCCTCGCTCACTCTCACTCATTCCCTGCCCCTCTTCTACCCTCTCTTTTTCATTCATTTAGACACACTCTTCCTCCCTCTGTCCCTTAGACACAATTTTCCTCCCTCTGTCCCTTAGACACACTCTTCCTCCCTATGTCCCTTAGACACAATTTTCCTCCCTCTGTCCCTTAGACACACTCTTCCTCCCTCTGTCCCTTAGAAACACTCTTCCTCCCTCTGTCCCTTAGACACACTCTTCCTCCCTCTGTCCCTTAGACACACTCTTCCTCCCTCTGTCCCTTAGACACAATCTTCCTCCCTCTGTCCCTTAGACACACTCTTCCTCCCTCCGTCCCTTAGACACACTCTTCCTCCCTCTGTCCCTTAGACACACACTTCCTCCCACTGTCCCTTAGACACACTCTTCCTCCCTATGTCCCTTAGACACACTCTTCCTCCCTCTGTCCCTTGGACACACTCTTCCTCCCTCCGTCCCTCCCTCCCTTGCTCACGCTCTCTCTCCCTCTCTCCCTTGCTCACTCTATCCCTCCCTCCCTCTTTTCCTCTCTTGTTCACTCTTGTCCTTCTTCCCTTGCTATCTTTTTCCCTCCCTTTGTCCCTTCCATGCTCACTCTTTTCCTCCCTCCCTCCCTCCCTTCCTCGCTCACGCTATCCCCCCCTCCCTCCCTCACCTTACTCACTCTTACCTCCGTCCATCCCTTAGAAACTCACTCATTCTCTCACTTACTTACGCCTTCAATTCCTTTTTCACTCACTATCTCCAGTAGTCTTTTACACCAACCTCTTTTTCTTCGTTCACTTATTCAATTGCTCACTCACTCATTCAAACCCATGGTCTGTCTGTTTCACTCTGTTTCTTCTCTGACCTACTGACTTACCCACTTACTTGCACTCTTTTATTCTCTTATTTCTTTCCTTCCTTTTTCTGTATAAAGCTTTGTTTCTTCTGTCGCTCTCTCTCTCTCTCTCTCTCTCTCTCTCTCTCTCTCTCTCTCTCTCTCTCACTCTCTTTCTTGCTCTCTTTTTAATTATCACCTTATTGCAGTCTGGATCCAGGCAGATCAGGTTGATGGAGTGCTTAGTGCCTGTAGCAGTGTTGCAGTACCTCAGTTTGATTGTGATCACAATCAGCAGCTTCACTTCCTCCTCTGTTTGCCTGGAGAATCGCCGTTCTGACTCTTCTGATTCCCATACATTAGTACCAGCAGTGTTCGCACTCGCTAAGTTCAGCTAGTGATTAAAAGTAAGATGAAATTAGCTGCACCATACTGGTTGGTTTGCCTGCTTGTGGCATCTTGTTAAAGGTGAAATAACACATTGATTTCTCCTTTTTGAAATGAGGTGCAAAGCTGTGTCATTTGCTTGGAATGAACAAGGTGATTAAAACAGTTCTGCATTTTGTAAATTGTACTTTGTATCTCTCCGTGTTTTTTGTTTTGCGCTGTTCTCGTTTGTTCTCCCTTTGGGGCACGTAGAGCTCGAGCTGACACAAGGACGTGCAGGGAGTGCAATGTTTGTTAATAATTGATATTTGAAGGAAGGAAGTGTTTGTGTGTGGGTGTTGGGAGGCAGGTAGAGACATTTTAAAAGTAGGCTGTTCTCTTCTTAATTAGTATAATATGTCAGAATGTTCTCCTAATTACTGAGTAAAGAAGGGTGCAAATCAGCTGTGAAGCAGAAATTTAATTGATATTCTGATGCTTTTGTTGTTCAAGTTTCTCAAGCAAACGAGTGGGCAAAAGGTTTCCGTGTGTGTAAGCGAGAGATTTCATTTTTTTTTTTTTTTTATCATTGTGCTCCTCTCTGTCTGGGGTCTGTTGTTCATTAATGTGAAATACATACCTTCTGGGCAACATTACAGTGTTGTTGGCATATGCTAGTTTAAACAAGGCCCCTGGGCTTGTTACTGCTGTATATAGGTTCTGATAGTGTGTAGGCCAAGCTTTCATCGCTCTGGCGGCCCACCACTGATACTGACACCAGTATATATATATATATATATATAAAATAAAAATCTCTGGGATAGCACCGCTAAGTCAGTCATGCCATAAGTCTCATTAAATTACAGCTCTTGTCACAGTGATGGTTTGGGAATATATGACTGTGTCATTTTCCCTGCCATCTCCTCAAGCAAAGATGGTTTTATTTTCTACCAGGTATAATCAACAAAGCAGGCTAGAGCCGAATCGAATTATGGCCAAATTATATAACGGCCCATCGTTGTATGCGAAATTTATTCATAAAGGGTAGAGGGTAGATGTTATGAATCACATTTCTGACATTTTGGGGTCAAATAATCGTGATGATAATCTCACTTGTAATCCTTTTTCCTCAGAGTTCTAAACCAGAGAGAGAGGTTCCTGTGGAGTCGGTGAAATGCTACCTTGGGATAAGAAAAAAACTGAAACCAACTAGCAAGTGAGAATTTTTATTTATTTATTAATTTGTTTTACACATTCTTATTAATTAATTTCTAATAATCACTGTAAAATTTTTAATAATTAATTAGCAGTGATTATTTGATTAATTATGTGGTAAAATTGGGAAAATGAATGGGGCTTAATAGTCAAAATGACTTTTGCCATTCCGAAACACACATTAACGTTTCTGAAAATCTGATTGATTAAGATCGATACAAAAGAATTTTTGCCTGAGCCTCTGTCCTCATTAATATCACTTGGAGACCATAGCTGTCTCAGTTGCTTATGCCAAAGATTAGTTTTTAGTAATTAGTAATTTCTACCCCAGAGAAAGGATTTGTGAGGCTCCCAAAAAAAACAAAAAAACAAACCAAAAAAAACCTTCACATTTAAATCTCACAATAGCAGAACTGATCAAATGTAATTGGGTTTTAACACATACAAATGATCCATTTTGTCCTCTCCCGCTGGGAACACTGCAGCACTCGATTTATTTTTATTCCAATCATTTTATTTTCACCAGTTATAGTTTTCATAAATTTGTCTACCAAAGTTCGCTGATAACAGTGTGTCTGGAATTATAATGATACCGCGTTCGTATAGGATGGAGGAAAGACAGATGCAACTGAACGAAGATGGAGAGATTAAAGCGAATATTGATCCAAGGCACACTGAGTGGAGTTAAAGAAAGGGTCAGAGAGAAAGACGGCTGAAAGTGAAAGCACGGTGCGTTTTCAAGCAGCAGTGATTCACAGATTCACAAGAATAAGGCTGCTTGAAACATGATAAAAGACAGGAAGCTGTGTGAAAGAAATGTTGTCCATCAAGTACAAGAGGCAACAGAGAACCTCTATGTCCAAAAGGCAGTTCAGGTTCAAATTTGTCTTAAAATGTAAAGAAGAATTTTGTGGGGGTTTTTTTTGTGTGTGTGTATTTTTTTTTTTTTTGCATACTAAAAGCCACTGGTTATCTCTAAATCACATTATGTTGTGCTTATGAGCGTCATCTCTGTTTTCACTTTGTTCCTGAGGGGAAAGTTTCTCTGAAACAACCAACCTATTTGAAAGTGGAACCAAGTTGGCATTTTGTGACACCAAGTTAAGAAAATTGTACAAGTTAAACAAAGAAGGAGTGCGCAAGGTTGTATGATCTGTACTCCCTGCGTGCCCTGTCTGTCGGCTAGAAAGCGCAAAGTGCTTTTATACACAGCATATCACAGCCTTTCTGTACATTTCGAATCCATTAGTATCATGTGCTGAAATATTGCCAAAGAGCAAAGAGCATGGAGGCCTTCCTTTAGCCAAAGCTTTTATTCCTCCCACCAGCTCTTTAAACCGCATTTAGGCCACAGTAAAGGAAGCTAAGCTGAATTTTACGGTTGCTTAGTGCTTAAGCAATCCTCTGGGGGTCAAGTTCTGTGACTGTTGGAAAGAGTTGAGAATAGACTTAAATCGATATGTGGGCCTTAGTGAAATGCTGGGAGGGTAAAGGTTTATGTGTTATTTTCTAGCGTGCTCTTTTTCTCTCTCTCACTCACTCTGTGATTCTCAACAGTTGGGGTTTCACAGTTTACACGCAAAAACAGCAATGGTAAGAGCAATTAACTTTCGTCTAATAGAACAGTCAATAAGACAAACCTAGATGCCTCGGTGTACTGTATGTTGTGCTTTATAATATTACATGTGTACATTGCGCAATGAATAAGATTTCCAGAAGCATTTGCTCTTTTGGAAAGCCATAAATAAATACAAGAAATATGAAGTTAATGTCTGATCATGTATTCCATGAAGGTATTTCTGCTGTGAGGGAAAAGATTCACAGTTGGACTGGGTTACTGCTATTATCATGAGTAAGGTGAGTGTCTTTAGAGATTCAATCACTACTATGGAAAATATGTTCACTCTTTTTTTATTTTTATTTTTTTGTTGCCTTCATGCAGACTTAAGTGACCAAAATCCAATGGTTTTTCACTGAAGCAGTTTTCGTTTCTGTGAAGAGAAAGAAGGGGGGGGGGGG
>MU551541.1:995162-1020914 GCA_024362625.1 Silurus asotus | reverse complement strand
GGGGGGGGGGGGGGGATTGGTACATGAATAAAGAGACAGTTTTGAGGTCATTCTTTGGCTACATAAATCACATTATCCTGAAAAGTCTTTTTGCAGAAATAAGGTCATGGAGACTGCCACAATTGCAGCAGCTCCATCACGCTCTTCTCTCCACAGCTGAGTGCGGCTACTGACCAAAGGCCTGACTCAGCTCAGCATGCATTAATAATAGAAACAGAGGGCACACACTGGCACAGGGGCGAGCAAAGATTTAGACGTTTCCCTCTTTCTGTACTCTAGTGGTTCTGTCTTATCAGGCTTACTCAGTTCTCTTAACTTTATTGAAAGGCTTTTGTGCTTTTTCTTTGTCCCAAAGTAGCAATGCAGCATTAAAAAATAAAAAGCTTTTAATCACTTTCTAGGAAGAGTACACTGGATTTCTGGTAAAGGATGGTTTAAGATGGTGAGACAGGAAGAAGAAGACAGAAGGAGGATAAGATGTGCTTAATGATTTTTTTTTCATACTTTTTTAAGCACATCTGTTTTGTGTGTGCTGGAGCAAACCCAGCAAGTAGATTAATTGATACTCTCAGACTCTCTTACTCTATTTCTCAAACTCACAGTCCCTGCGGTATGGTTCCCATAGCAATAGGAACAGTAGATGGGTAAGAGTACAGGTAGACGAGTCCCTCTGTTGCTAAAATGAGGATGAATGTGCCAAGAACAGGATCAGAGGCCGCTGAGTCACACAGAAAAGTACGAGCTGTCTCTGTTAGCAGAAGGAGGGCGTGCCGGTCGCTCAGGTAGCAGTGCAAAATGTTCCAGCACATTTGTTCTGACATCATTAAGGTTTAAAGTTGTTGTGGTGTTGTTTTTTCTTCTTCTTCTTCTTCCTTTTTCTTTTCCTGTTTAAATATATAGAGTTTGCAATGTTTGGTATTCTATGTGTTTAGTGGTAAGTTTAACATTCTCCATAATCATGTCGTGCAGTTGTTACTACATATCACAAGGACACACACATGCTCAATTATGCAGTTTCTCTGTGTTTATATGAAATGCTGAACTATTCAAGCATGTCTGTAGTAATTGCCAGGTTATGATACAGTCCATAAAATGTATATATGCAGTCTATTTTTATATGACAACAATCTCAGAGATGCACCTGTAATAATTACAATACACACAATACACAGTAAAACTAATCCCACTCGAATAGGGCTGTAGTCAGTCTTTATATTTGCCACCTATCTAAACAGCTGTATTAGGAACTTGACCTAAAACGTCTGACTTGAAGAGAAGGTACAGCGAGTGCTTCTAGACAGCATGCTGAACCAGAGTGATGAGCAAATATTTGCAAGCTCCACCAAGCCTGTAATGTTTTCCAGTTTTCTGTTAAGCCACAGCAGATGAGGGAGAGACCGACTATGAATAAGCTGTGGAGCATCTGCTGCTGTAGGATTAAGCACAGAAATTCTTTCACCTTTCACCTGTTTTTGCCTCGGCAAATATTCAAGCGAGTTATGACTCATTAATCACCACTGTAGCTCCAATTAAATAGGTTATTTAACTTTGATTATCAAAGACATTATTTCAGAACTGACTGAAATTGCTGCACATTCCCCGTAATTTGCTTGGTTTGCACCTGCTGATGGCATCGGCAAAAATTATAAATTGGCTGTGCTGTGTATAAAAAATTTTCTGTGGCACCTTAAAAAGACAACCCCCACAAACACCACCCCAAAAAAACAAAAAAACACCCACACAAACAAATTTCTACAAGAATTATGGTACCAAACATCCAGTCAGAGTGTGGTTTGACAATGCATGAAATGGCAGGAAATTGCCAATTTCCAAGGTCAACGAGACACCAGAACATTTTAAGTTTTTTTATATCTTTGAGAATGGACACTTTAAAGTAAAGCCATCAAACACTGAACCTTTTAGTATTCTCCCTACACTTACATGACTTATTTGATGAGATGGTAAAAAAAAAAAAAAAAAAAGGAGTTGAGAGGACTAATGGAAAGTATGACAATGAAAAGAATGCTTCCCTCAATCATCTTGTGTTAAAGAAAAGTAAAGTTAATTAATAAGCTTAGATGTGACAATCCAGTACCTTTTTTCTTTATGTTAATAGCCCAGCTTAAAGGCGAAAATTCAGCCAGATCGACAAATATTAATCTTTGATATATGAAGTTAATTTCTTTTATCTACAAGGTCTATTTTCACTATGTAAAGTACTCAAGCGATAAATGTAACTTTTGTGTTATAACTTTTTTGTTTTGTTTATTTGGATAGTATCAAGAAGACTTATGGCCTACATGCAAAGCAAAGAGCAAATCCTGTGATCAACAGAGCAGCAGAGAGCATGCATCTGCTCGCCTGGGTACAGAGATTGAAGCAGCCAAAAACAGCAAGGAGGTCAGGATCAAACAACCTTCACGCTGGCTTGAAGTCTATAGAGTTCTAGTTTTCATTCTATTATATTAAAGCTTATATTTTGGTTGCTAAAATTGCTACATTGTTTTTTTCCCATGTATCTACATAGCATAATGGAAAGGTTCCCAAGATTGGCATCAGCCATGATCATTCTCTTCATTTTCATTCACAGGACAACAGGATAGTCCCCCTGAATGTCAGTTCTGACAAGATGAAGTCAAAGAACTTAAGTGAGTCTGATGCTTTGAACAGAATGGCAATGCTGGAGGACTGTTTACCGTATAAAAACCAAAAAGCGGATTCAATACAGGGACCGCATTTGGCCCCCAGTGGACCGTATCCAAGAGACAAAATGGTTGTCGAAGGATCCCTGCAGACACGATGCAGACCTGTACCTCATCAGGATTCTGCTAACTACACCAAATCTCAGCAGAAAAAAACAATGATAGGATGCAGCACAGGACAAATGCCTCAGAGTCTTCTCGATGAACTGAGCACTGTTCTTAACCAAACAGGACGTATACCCAGAGGAGAAAGCTGAAAGCTCACAAAAAAAAAAAAAAAGAGGCTAGAATGAAGAGGCGGAAAAGTCTTGCAAGTGGTATTGCGGAGGTTGAAAGAGCAAATGACTCTTTCAACCTCCAGAAGACCTCTAGAAAAGCAAAACAAAGCTGTACGTAATGTAAAATTTATATAGTGTGCAGTCTACATGGTGCACACCAAAGCTTTTCTCTTAGACCTTCACTAACCTTAAAAGAACATCTAACTGCTACCTTCCAGCCAGTACTATTGTACAGTGGTGTTCTGAAAGCAAGACAAGTAAGTGTATGTAATGTAAAGTGCTCTGGTATAGATTTCTGGGCCAAACATCAGTAGGAATGTGTGGGTGTTTATGCCTCAGAGTGTATAGACTTCACATTCAACTTTGACCACAGTATAAAACTAGCTTGCTGTCTATGGATCACCTGCAGCACACCAGATAAAGGATGATAATTAGTAAAGCACAGAGTCTATTATCCAAAATGAAAACAAAATGAACATCACACACAGGTAAGGAATTTTAGACTAATTTTAGACAGGTTCTCTAGAAGGATGCAAGGCAACAATTTTCAATTCTGCTTGATTTTTCAGTATTTAATTTCAGTGCTTTAATTGAGGTCTAGTGGAGGTCAGTTCACACAGCCTTTTTTTTTCACGTCAAAACACTGACCAATTTAAAGTTTGTTTTATATATAGAAAGTATTTAAAATGAATGTGGCCTTTTATAGCAGGGGAAAGAAGTCCATTTCCTCCAGTGTTTACATTTCCTAAACCGTCAACAGAAGCATGCCCTTTTCTTTTGTAATATCCCAGGAGTCCAAGTCACCTAGCGCCGTTAAATAATGAATCTTTTTCTGAGAGGGTCTACGTAGGCTTTTTTTGTTGTTGTTGTTGTTGTTGTCCAGTTTGCTTTAAATATTAACAACATTTTATTATGCATTTTGTAGCTTCTACCTTTATTTGATGTTCTTTTTAAACATTCCCAGTGTGCACTTTTGCTTTTTCCCCGGGTGCCCTTTTTTTTTTTTTTTTTTTTTTTTTTTTACGTGCAAAATTTGTATAAATAAATGATACTAAAAGTTAGTGTTTCTATTAAAGGTGATCAAAAAACAGTCACACCTCTTTATATTTTATACCCCCCACCCCTATTAAATTTTGTTTTTAGACACATTTTTAACATGCCTAAATAGCAGCTGCCCACACCCTCTTTTTAGTTAGAAATATTGTTAGAATTAATTAGCACGGTTATGCAGAGACACCTTGAGCACAGCCAGATGTCAAGGTCCTGAGGAACAAAGAAATGTGCCACCTCCTATGTTCCTATCATGCAACTGATTATAGGGGTGTAACAGAAATATGGTTTTAAAATTTGAGGTGTGGAAGTGTGCGGTACTCATCTGTTCACACTTGAATGTTGCAGGCAGGAGGGTGCATATGTTGTAGCTATTTTTTGCAGAAGATAAGTGATGGTGAGATTTGATATATAATAAAAGCTTTGATCTGAGAGCACCAAAGAAAATTGTATTTTCTTTTCAACGAAAACTATAACATATATATATATATATATTCAGCTCTAAATTACTTTGGCTATATTAAAGCTCTTAGCGTGGTATCTACTGCAGTGGTTTTCAGCTAGCATTGCATCTGGCGCCATATTTATCCTCTAATTTGCGACCCAAAGGCAGTTTTAATTTCTAACCCTTTAATTGATCACATTAGTGGGAATAGTGCAATAATGGTCAAACCACTAATGGAATGAGACTGCAACAAGAGCTGAAAACTGTTTAAATAAGATACAATTTCAGAAATAAAAAGACTTTCCTAAGCTTTATTGGAGACAGGGATTGTAATCTGTCCATGTTTAAACGTTAAATAATAATGTCATGAAACTCATGAGTGGATGAGTGGATGCATGTGCAGTTCATTTTAGTCTTTAAAAGGCATTTAAAGGAGTAGTCACATTGTGTGTGTGTGTGTGTGTGTGTGTGTGTTTTGTGTGTGTGCTCGCGCGTGCAATTGAGCATACCTGTGGGTAATCAGTAGGATTTTTGTAGTCTGTGGCGGACATATTTGAAGATACATATTTGTAGTACATGCTAAGAACTGGAGTTCCTGAGATCTGACAAATAACTCTAATATATATATATATATATATATATATATATACATATACATACACACAGTATGTCGAAAGGAACTACTAGTTCTGCTGTGCATCTCTGGCTCAACATTGTGTTTTTATGTAGCATTGTGTAGCTTTACGTCAGGCAGTGATTGATGGGCTCTCATTTTATATAAGGTGTAGTGACACCACTATGTCTAGCAAATTATCGTGCCATTTGTAAATATCTTAGGTGAAAATAGGCATGTTCAGTTGTTAAAAGGAGAACATTTGAGTAGATTATGGGGTCCATGCTGTATGTAACAGAATGTGCAGGTCATTATTTCAATCAAATTCTTATTATTGCTGCATCAGTGGCACAGCGAACTCATCCAACAGTTTTATTTACAACAAAAGAGATTCAGTCAAGGCAGGGCAGAGGCAGTAAAACTAGATGTTTAAACAATCCACTTCAGGAAAAAAAAAAAGATGGGGCCAATATGATTCAAACATTTGCTCATAAATGATGCAGTGTGTCTTCCTAAGCCATTATTACTGAGAGACTCCTGTTTGATCAGGGTGCAGGCCAATTCAGTTTTTTTTGGAAAGGAAATAAAGACAAGTCTCATGCACCGAGGCCTGCTTTTTGATGTCATTATTTATTGATGTGCCTCAGCTGATTTAGCACATATTGAAATAACTGTAAATAAAACCTGCTGTTTTAATCAAAGAAGTGAGGAAGGGCCAGAGGGAACAAACGGGTGTTGACATTTCCTCTGAAGGTTTAAAGAAACCTTTAATAGCTTGTTTTAATACAATAGCCACATGCTTTTATTTGGTTAAAATTAAGGAATTGTTCAAAGTTCACTTTTTCTAGTCTCAAACAAGTAGATTTGGCTTAGCTGGGTTTTCTTCCATGCAGAACTAATTCAGCATGCAGCGTTTAATTTCCGCCCAATATCGCTTTCTGTAATTGCAGTTTTAAAATCGGATTAATCTCTGAAATCATCGTGTAGACGATTGCCTCTTCATACCTGGAGAAATGCTTTGTCGGAATGGACTGTTACTTTTGATGTAATCAAATTGAGCCAATAGTGCTGAGAGCACAAACAGCAAAGCCCAATCTCACTCCTGTTCTGCTGGATATCAGCCACTTGAATTGGACATACCACTTTATTGGCAGCCTTTGCCCTAAAGCTGGGGAGAGGAAAAAATAAATAAATAGGGCTTTGAAAAAGCGATGAAGTGATAACAGAGGTTGAACAGAATGGAAGTCCAAAATCATAACTGAAATGATGGCGAATTGCATTTACCATGGCCTGCATGTCTGCTTTGATTATATCCTGATATGCTAATCTACTGTATCATTCACACTTCATGGATTTGGATGAATGGGTCTCCCGAAAGCCTTTCTTGGCTCTCAAAGGTTAAATACCCATTGTTAAGTTACACGGTGGGCAAAATCTAATCAAGATGTAGACTGGGCATGGAGGAAACTATGCAACATATGTGTGAGGCAAATGGATAATGAGCCGATATTCTCTCTGAATTATTCACGGGTGGGATGAGATTTGGGGGAGTCATGCATCATTATGAGGCTTATCGTATCAGGATTAATAAGCTCGTTGATATTGCACCATTTGTTCATTTGGCACAAGTCTCAAATTTTGTATCATAATAAGCATGGCTGCATTTTCCCCCCATCCCACCCTCGCTTTCCCGCACTCCCTCCCTCTCCCCGTCCCATTATGCCTTTATCCGATAGCGACCCTTGTTGAATGCGGAGATGCCTGATTGGCTGCATAACAACTATAGCAGCTAATTAGCGGCTGGAAGACAATGCAGGGCTGATGCGAGATAATCTCTGATCACACATGGAAAAATGTTCACGATGAGAGAAGGCGAAGATCGCGTAAATGGCGGGTGGGTGGGTGCGAGTGACAGCTTGAACATGAGTGTATGGAAGTGACAGTTTGAAAAGAAAGGTGAACTACTGAATCCACCGCAAAGGAGTCACACTTGTCCAACAATGAAAACTATAGCATGGTAACATATTGCAGCTTTTTGAGCTGGATCAAGTTTCCAAATGACTCTCTTATAAGCTGTGTTCCAATTATATCACACAATCATTTTTTTAGCCTGTTCATGTGCTTAAACTTTTACCTAAATGCATTAGGTGAATTGATTTAGTCATTCTATTATAACACAAAATTACAGAAAGCAAACTTTGTACATGGCAAAATTATATTTTTTGTTATTGGCTCAGAAAATGCCATAAAACTTTCCCTTAAATCTGTACACACAATTCATCTGGCAGTAACAAAAACAAAAAAAAAACAGTCTTCTTGATTCTCCTTTGACGTCTCCGATCTACATTGTATTTCTATATGCAGAACCTCCTCTTACTGTATGCATATATATATATTTTTTGCTTATTTGCACTATTCTTTCCAAAAAAACGTTATACAAATAGTAATGAAGATTCCACGAGACATACAATGCACCGCTTCCAAATGATTAGCTGACTGGATAAATGCATGAGAGTTCAGATGTTCCTAATAAAGTGACCAGTGAGTGTATATTAATGTATCTCATGTCCAATAGACTTAATTCTCTTCTTCTTCTTCTTCCTATTATTATTATTATTGTTATTATTCTTTTTAGGTGCTTTGGCTCAAAATTTTGGAAAGTGTTTGTTCTGTTATTTGTAGTTTCAGAATACTGCATACATGTCAATGATTCACATTTTTTAAGTTAATACTACAACAACAAAGCCACATAACTGAGGGCCTTGCTCAATCAGTTCTGTGTCCACAGTGCATTACTTTAGCAGATATACACACAGCAAGCCTCGGGCAAAGTGATATGGAAAACCTCATATCATGTCAAATATGCTTGGTGAGTTGTCCAATCAGTCCACTAATTACTGCGTAGACCTCTAATACATGGTACAGTTAAAGCCCAGGAGCTTGCCTAAGCGCACTGACAGTTGGCCCAAATGAAGACTATGAGTGAAGTGTCTGAGTGAAACAAGTCTGAGAGAATGTAAAAAAAACGTGTTCTAAAATATGAACTATTAGGATTATTTTTTTTGTGTTCAGTGACTTGCTAGCAGGCCTAAATCTCACTGATGGAGCCTCTGATGTGAATGTGGTGTTAAAATGTTAGACAGTGTAAAAGAATTGCTGAAATGTTATTGGACTTTGTGTGCAAGCTTGCTGTGACTCATAGGACTGCTGCAGTCTTTGTCATACTGCATCTGAGATGCTTTGTCAACACATTTGGACAACAAAGTATGCTTGCAGTTATTCTTTGCTGTATTCATGCTGTCACATCTGTTAGAATAGTAATCATTATTCTTGTGCAAAGTTAACATGAGTAATTGTGTCTTCTTTCTCGTTTCTACTTAAGGAACATTTCATGAGCTCAGTATTATACGATGCTCCAACCGTGTAAACGCCATCACTGGGGGATAATTTATTGTTTTCCAGTGTTTTGTATTTATATATTGTTTAAAAAAAGTTGAATAGACTCAGATAAACTTGTGTTTCTCTGTGCCTGCCAATCATCATCCAGGATAAGCACTACACAGACACCCTAGCCCAATCAATATCCATGTTCTATTTACACACTAACAAAAGTACAGATGAATCCTCAGCATGGTGAGCCAGAGGAAGTAACGTTTAACTTTAGAGGTTCTACGTTTTCCCTATGAGAATAATAAGAAGTAAGTGTACGAAACAAGTACTGTACACGTCCAAAGTTCTCACAGGTTTTTACAATGTATATGCATTCTGACAATGTCGGATAACATTAGCATGGGGTATCTCTTACATTATCTAGACACAGTCAGTGTGCTCAATAAGCTTTCTGCTGTAGTCAGAGACTGAAGGTCAGCTAGTGGAGGTGCACCATTTGTTTTTGTGCTTGCACAGAAGGATGAATAGATAAATGTTTTATTGTTAAAATGGCATGGTACAGTGTGTTGTTTAGAAGCAACTTAAAATTTTTTAAAAGTAAAATTCGCTATATGGAGAGAGGTTTATGTGCACTTTGCTATAAAATTCATATATATATTTTTTAAACATTTTATTTTACATTTACTTCACATTTGCTGTTATAATCGCTACTTTCTCTTCTGTTAAAGATGTTCCACTACATTTTGGATTGTGGTTGTAATGATTTGTGCTCATTCAAGCACACGAGCGGTAAAAAGGCCTCAAGTGCAGTCAGCATTCCAATTCTTCTTTAAGCTTTATAGCAGGCCAATCAAGATCTTCCCTGCCATATAAATCCAAATAAACCATATTTTAATGGAGCTGGTTTTGTGCACAGGGGCATTGTTAAAATTTAATGCTACCTCATCCATAGACTTCCTATACAACTGTGTGCCAACTTTGTGTCTTTATATACACAGACAAGGCACAACATTTTGTCTGCCAGTTAAGCATAACGTTATGACCACCTGCCTAATATTTAGTTGTTTCCCCTTTTGCTGCCAAAACAGTCCTGACCAGTCGAACATTAACAGCATGAAGTTCTTCAGCAATTTGATCTACAGTAACTTGTCTGTTGGATCGGACCACTCGGCCCGCCTTCGCTCCCCACATGCACCAATGAGCCTTGGCCACCAATGAGCCTGTCACCGGGTCATCACAGTTTTTTCAGTGAACCACTTTTGATAGATACTGACCCCTGCAGACCGGAAACAGAACAAAAGAGCTGCAGTTTTGGAGATACTCTGACCCAGTTGTCCAGCCATCACAATTTGGCCCTAGTCAAACTCCCTCAAATCCTTAAACTTGCCAATTTTTCTTCTTCTAACACATAAATTCTGAGAAACAAAATGTTCACTTGCTCTCTAATATATCCCACCTACTCAAAGTTGCCATTATGAAGAGATAATCAGTGTTCTCTTTTTTTCCGTTGTTGTTTTCTCTTATAATGCCATAACGTTATGTCTGGTCGACGTAGGATCATAGTATGTCTTAATAAGATGTTTTACTTAAATATATTTCCGTTTATTTAATTAGACCAAGATATTGCATAATAATGGGGAGCCACATAATGAACTTTCTTTAAATGAAAAAAATCTTGAATGAATCTTTAAAAAAACTTCCTAAATGTGTAGTCAATCAATCCAGTTTTTGAGGCAGCACATTGTGTTTTTTGTATTAGAAATGATTGTGTAACATTTAATAGCTTAATATAGGAAGCACTGTAGTAGCAGAAAGCACTGTACCCGCTTGCTGAATTTGTTCTTAGCCTCTCTCAGGCCCAGCAGCGTGAGTAAACTGTGTCGCCACTAACGAGGCTTCTCCTCAGTCATAATTAGCATTAATCCCTGCTGTTAAAACCCAGACATCCTATGCAGGTCATGAACAAGCCAGGGACAGTAGTGACTCTTGTTTATAGCCCTGTTTTTGTTTTAGCTTAATAAGTGGAGTGTTAATGGTGGGGAACGCTTGTTGACTGGGTAATGGTGGAGTCTCAGAGCTGGTTAATAATTGATGGCCTAGTATCATCAAAGAGAGTGAGTGCACTGCCTCTGTGTTGTCGGTGGAGGCATTGCTATGACTTACTGTACATGGCTGGGTGCGCTGAGCCTTCAGGTCTGCTTTATCAAACGGAGCTGAAATGTGGTGATAAATGGATGTTTGAGTTCTCAGCTGAAGGCCATTGTCTTGCCTGCTGACAACTAGAATCATACATTCATATATCTGTGCAGTAAGATTTTGTGCAGTTACCTAAAAAAAAAAAAACCCTAAGGGTATTTCCTTGAATATCAATGTTGCAACATTCATGCTAGCAGATGACAAGGGACAGAAGGAAATAAACAAGTAGTTCCTGGCATCGCACTGCTGACTTTTTAGACTTTTGACTACAACAAAAAATTTGCTGGAGTGTGAAAAGAATAAGCTGTTGGTGCTTAATGCACTCCTTGTGCTCTCTCAGTCACTGACCTTCTACTCTAAATATATTTTTAGTTATTTTGATTCCACTAAATCAAAGGAAAACACAAACATATCAGGGTTATGTTTATATTCTTAACAGGGGCTAAAAATGGCAATAGCGCACATGAAACAAGGATAAGTCCTTGTTATGGATAAGTCATATCTTTACCAGAAATTCAGTAACACTTTACTTGGATTCGATACACAAGAGTTGGGAACCTGAGTCCAAAGGTTTTGTCAATATTTAGGCAAGGAAAGTTAAGCATACACTATATAAAAGCATTGGGACATCTGACTTTTACAGCCATATAAGTTTCTTCCCAAATCTGTTGCAACAAAGTTGGAGACACAGTTATATAGAATGTTTTTGGATGTGGTAACATTAAAATGTTCCTTCACTTGAATTAAGAGACACAAACCTGTTCCTGCATCACAATGCCCCTCTATGCACAAAGCGTGCTCAATGAAGGTATTTACATAGATTGGAGTGGATGTTCTGGAGTAGCCTGCAGTAGAGCTCTGACCTCAACCTTGTTTAGCACCTTTGAGATGAATTGGAATGCTGACTGCACCCCAGGCCTCCTCACCTTATATGAGTATGTGACTTTCCCCTTTATAGCTGAATAAGCACAAATTTCCGCAACCATACTCTAAAATCCCCCAGATGAATAAAGGTTATTGTAAAAACAAATGGGGACTAAATGTTGAGTGGGATTTAAAAAACACAAAAAAGCACAAATATTATGAAGTAAGGTGTCTACAAAATGTTTGCCTATACAGTGGTACCTTGACCTACGACTGAACTGAGCTTTCTGAGGTACGAGTCATCACTCGGTCGTTTTTTTGCTCAGTTACGTGAGCAAAAGTTTGAGGTACAAGCTTGAGACGCCGCTGCTAGATGGCATATTGAGCAGTAAATCCCCAGCATCCTTTAGTTGAAAGTGAGAAAAGTGTGGCGAAAAATCTAAGAACTAGTGAAAGCGAAAACTAAAATGAAGATAGGTAAAGAAGAAAAATATTATATTACAATACAGAAGTAGCAATTCAGTTTAGGGATATGTAGTGTACAGTAGTGATAGCAAAAAACGAGTCTTCCATCCTCCTCCGCCTATTTTCTCTACGCTCCACCTCTGTCAGCGTCTTCGTTAGCTCAATTTAAGTACACTGTATAAAACCTAATTATACCTTTACATACTCTTTCTATTATGTTTTTATACAATATGTGTTATTTAGAAATGAATTTTCCTTATTTAATAACGTTAAACATAAAAAATGGGGTGGCATTTTAAGTATTTTCAATGGGGAAAATTTAATTGATGTACGAACAAATTGAGCTATGAGCCACGGAACGAATTAAACTCGTAGGTCAAGGTACCAGTGTATAGTGCATTCACACACCTGAGGTGATTTTTTTTTTTCCTTACAATGTTGATTAAAAAAAAACTTTCATTAACATTAGCAGCATTCCAGACTAATTGGTTGTTTTGTGCACTTTAAAGAGATGATACTATAAAATAAAAAAAGGAATAGTATGACATTTACCGTATGTTTAAAATTGTCCTAGAATCCCATTATCTCATTTTTTGCATGCATGGAATTAACTACCCATTACATATTTTTCAATTTGTCATTTTAAACTTATTGAATATTGAACAAACGGTCAGAGAGTGGTGCTGCATAAAATACTTCTACTCACTCAAGCTGAATCCCCTCTGAACTACTTAAATTTCAGTCCACATGCATAATTCTCATGTTCCATATGAAAGCTGAACACCATGATAGTCTATAGGTGGTACTGTATATACAGTAAAGTGTTAGTAATGTAAGTAGAACCAAAGGGCCAAGGAAATACATTAACACATTAAGTCTCTAAGACAAAAAATCGATTGAAAACATCTTTGTATCATGCGTCCATCAGTGTTAAGGGCACCATATATACAGCACAGATTGAACCATACTCTTCCCACATTGTTGGCATCTGTGAAGATTTCCCCCAATCCCAATTTAGTCACTATATATACCCAGCACCATGGTCTCTCATCATTGACTTTTAAAAGAACGACGGATAGCCTGATAGAAAATCCTCCAGAGCAATTGTGTGATTGGTGTTTGGTGGTGATTCTTAAAATGTCATGGTCATTGATCACCTTTTGGAAAGTGTGTGTGCCGATCTTTACCAAAGACACTGATAAATAAGACGTGCTGCAGACAAAACAAACACAAGGAGAGAACAATAGCTGGGAAGAAGATGAGAAACCAAAGGGAAGAGGAGTATAAGATCAAAAGTGAAATGGTTATAAAGTGGAGGAAGCAGTAGAGAAAGAGAAAGGGGAGCAATGATGAAACCTCTAGTGTCACAGAGAGACAAATAGCTGCAGCACAACAGCTCCTGCATTTATCAGAGCCAGGCTTGGGCCTCTTATCTTAATGAAGGATTCTGTTTACACCTCACTACCCATGTCTGCCCCATACCAACCGTAACTCTCACAGTTTCCAACAGGAAGTACATTAATAAATGATGTAAATGATGCTGAGTCACACCGTTGTCAGCAGAGAGAGGTGTAAGTCTTGGTCATTTCTTACTCAGAAATGCTAAGGTGGTAAAACAACACAAATGTAAGGATTGATCTCAATGGTCTTTGTTATTTTTAGTTTGCAGACACACCTGCGGCTTTTGTTAAGGTAGAATGAAGAATTAATCAATCAGGCTTGATCCCTCACAGCTTTCATGTTTCCCTTCTTTTTTTTTCAATTCTGGTCGTGTCTCATGTGCAGTCATCACTTCACACACACACACAATTTGACACTTGCTGACATGAGAACATGCTGCTCCTGGCCCCAAATTGTGTCTAACTGTGTTAAACTGATTGGGGCATTTATTGCTCTCCAGGAAGACAAGGAGAAGGGACTGAAAGTGGCAGCTTTAACAAAGTAACAGAATATATAAAGATAAATCAGTGGGATTATTGCAAGCATTAGTAAGAACCAAAACCGACATGACATAAAATGATTTCGGATTTAAAATTTGTATATACCTATTTTCTTTTACATATCAGACAATTGGCAAAAAAGTAATGATACTCAAAACTACGAGAATATTTTCATATCATTTTAAGCTTGAACTGTTTTTTCCAAAGTAACCCATAACATACCTTTTACTGTAAGATTTCTTTTTTTTTTCTTAATAAACAAAAATTAAATGGTTTATAAACACAATAGTAATAAAGTCCGGAGAAAAAGTATGTGAGATTGGAACAGGATGTTATGCCACTTCCAGCACATCATGCACACACAAACAAAAATTGCAATACCATTCAAAGTCTTTTTACCAAGAAAAAAATCTACCAACTGCAATGTTTTTGAAAGTTCAGAGAAACCTGGAGAACCATTTATTTTTGCACTTATGGTTTTCTGTGTATAATAACAGCATTTACAAATGATAGACCATACCTTTTCACTTGACTTTTTGACTTCTATTCTTCAAGCTGATTTTCCTGGCACATACACAAAGTAGCCTTAGAAGCTAATTGCTTTGAGTGCTTGCCACAATCCGCTGTTTTCATTTCCATCTCTGTACCTTACTTTGTTTGCTAAATAAAGCAACAGTTGTGTCTAATCACAGCTATTAGATCATTACAGTACAGTGTTTCTAACCCACTTTGTCTTTGGCTAATTGTGCCAACACAGCAGAAGTACAATTATGTATGGTGAAAGGATTCTTTAAGTGGACTCACTAAAGCTGACATGATATTATTTCCCCAGACTACTATGACATCTTATTCTTAAATTCAAAGGAAAATAGGCTGCTATTTGAGCTAATTACCTCACTGTGCTGTAATAGTAGTTGAATTTGGAATCAGAACGGTTGATCTGAGATCAGTTTCGTCATATTAAATGTGGCCTAGAGTCTCTAAGATGGAACTGGCACAAACAGACGGGGATCTGTGTAATGTCTAAGGACTTAGACTTTATGTGTAATCCAGTGAAAGATGTACTTTTGCAAATATCTGTGTGTGAGAGAGAAGGCAGAGTTTCTGACGTGCTGGGAAGCTGACAGTAGCAGTGAGAGTCACAGTGCTGTTTTGTCTGCTGTCTGTTTGGATATGAACGGCAAGCTGAGCCCTAGACAATGATCAACATCCTGAGGGCAACAGAGATGGGTGAGGAGGGACGCCTGAACAGAATGCATACAACTGATGGGTGGATGCAATGTCACTTACAGAATGACTGCAGTAGGATAGACAGTGCAACACACATACACACACACAAAGATACCATAGTTTCAATGCAAGATTCTTAGTAGTTATCTGTAAACCTCTATAATACATGTCTAGAAAGGTTTTATAAAACTGTAATAAATTAATACTATTAAAATAATTGTTTTCATTTAACTTTTAACACAATTTTTACACCGACTTGACAAGTTAAAAACAATGGCTCGTTTTGAAAATCTGGCTAAAAATATATTTCACAATAAGTACTAGAACACCAGTACACAGTAATACTACTGCACACGTATGATCAAAGTCTATTTGTTGACATTTCAGGTTAATAAATTTTTTAACATACTTTAAGTACATCAAATTGTATATACTTTATTGTATATATTTAATATACTTTTGAATTATTTACAATTGTGCACCCTCTTGATTCAATGTTTCACATATCAGGACATAATAAAAAATAATCTGGTCCTTACCAGGGCTTGCAATTCTGTAAATACAACCTTAGATGAGCAACAATACATGACACATTAAATTGTTAAAAAAATGACCTGATAGCTCTTCCAGGATTTATGTGTAGCAACAATTGCATTCTAAGATTATTGCTGATTTCTTTCCACTTTGGCATTATGTTAACACACACCTGAGTGCTCTAGACAAGCATCTTTTATTGAAGTAGTAATACGCTGCTATTCAGTTATTCGAAGGCATTTGATTAACAGCACCTAGCTGCTACTTAGTCTCTTAATTTGTATGGAAACAGTAAAGGTGTATTTGGCTTTTCACACATGGCTTTATTTCTGTAAAATAATTAATGACCTAGTATGATAGGTCATGTGGTGGTGTTTATATAAGCCTGTATTTACTTGTATTAGCTTTTACTTAATCTTTTATTATCCTGATACATAAAACTATATGTATTGAAATTCAAAGAGGGTATACTTTCTTTTTCACATGACTAGACACACCATGGTACCATGAACTATTTTTCTTCTCTGAAATGATCATTAAGTGCATATACAATGGTGCACAAAGAGCGAATAAAGCTTGTAAAGCTTGTGGCCAGAAAAGTGTACAAATGATATCAGTCACTTGATGGGCTATGGGTTACGGGTTGGAGTAGAGAACCCTTTGGGGAGGGGTTACATAACATGAAAAGAGTGATGATGTGATGAGTCTGGGGTGGACTCTTTTCATGTGTTAGACACAGGTATTTTGTCACCAGACTTTTTAATGTAATTTGTAGTAATAAGAGCAATAGCAATATTGCCAGTGCACATTACATTTTCTGAGCATTCTTTTTATGTAATAGTGGCTACTTGACATATACATGCACACAGCAGAAATAGCACATTGAGCTTCTGCTTTTCCACTTGTCAGCACATGGATTTGTCCACAGGCTTTGTTCACTTGCCAGTGACAAACAAATGTCACCTCTCATCACTCTGCCCGTCCTACTAACATTCGCTCTCATTCTCTTGATCACGCCATACCCTGATATCTAGTTTTGTCACATCCGCCGACAAGACATGTGTCAGCTTGCGTCAGTTGTATTGAACTTTGCGTCTGGGTTGTGGGAGAGCACCCTTCTTGCTGGTCACTCTGAGGCCAGTGCTGTCTCGAAGGCATCAGCTCTGTTACATGTTCAGCAGCCCAATGAGTGCTCTTCCCATGTAAACAGAGAGCAGTGATTAAATCAGCCCTGTGCTGCTGGGGCACAAAGAGAAATAATGCCTGCATTGATCCGTTGTTGCATTCGAGCGATAGAGCAAGCCACTTTTATTTCCGTGTCAGAAAAAAACTAAATAAAAGTTGGTTTTGTTAATAAAATTCACACCAGGCTTTGGAGTGGAAGAGATCTGTTCTGTTCTTGTGCTGCTCTGTGTGGAAATGATACAATCGCAATGTAATCTTACTCAGTTGAAGCAAAACTGCGCAACCAAATTTCCTTTTACACAGCTGCTATGTATCCGTGGGTGAGGTTGGGTGGCGAATAGGAACGGCAATTTCCACTTTTAAGATGAACAAATCCACAAATGAATTGTTTAACACATGTAGGGGGATATTCAAAAGGAATAATTAGGATCAGAAGCAAAAAAAAAAAAAAGACTTTCTTTTTTCAATAAAAGACCAAATGGAATTATTCATGCAACATCTGGACTCTTTGATGAGGCTTTTCAACCCGCAAAAAGTGAATACGATTCACGAATCAACCCGCGCCTACCCTTCACACACCCCTAGGCAGACTCTCAGTGTTATTGAATGCCTCCTTTTTTAAACACAGTCTTTCTCTTAATGGGGGCTTTAGTAGCTTTCTTGCTGTGTTCAATTTGCTCCCAGCTAACAGACAAACTGAATTGGTTAGCGGACGCTGGGTACTTGGCTTGGTGTGATCCAAAGGCTCTATTTGGTGAGGGAATATTCAGGATGAAGGCAGTTAGTGTGCAATTATGGAAGCAAATTAAACATGGCAGGAACAGCATGCCCAGGGGGCTTTTCCAATCCCCCCTCCTGACTTTCTTTGCGATCTTCTCTCTACTCTTCTTCTCACCCTATGAGTTCTCTCTTTCCATTCACTGTCCTCTAGTTCATATTTGGCAGCCAGTTTCTTTCTGTTTGACTCCATTCTTTTATCTTACGCTTTCAGCCTCTATGTATGTAAGTTTTATTTGTGTGGCTGCGGGTGTGTGCTCAAAGGATGTTATACAGTTTAAGTTCTTACCAAAAGGCAATGGAGGATCAGCACTCTATGTAACTAGGAATGAGTACGTGTACATATTTCTCATCTTAAATAAGTCTAACTTACTGCGAGTGTGCATATATGTGACATGAAAGTGTTGTTGGTTTTGTTTGCATTGTTCCATTGACATTTCATGTTGACCTTTACTCAAAAAATAAATAAATAAATAAACAACAACAACAACAAAAAAAAGCATGCAGCCAAGGCAAGGGATCACATTAATGAGTGATTCTGTGCACTTTGCCCATTTTCAAGTCAATTAAGTTTGTTCGCTTCTCTGCATACAAAATCCAATGCATTGTTCTCTCCAGACAACCCGAAGCTAATTGCCATTCCAAATAGTGTTTAGTGGTAATAAAACTACATTTAGAATCTCCATTTGGCTGAAACTTTCAGAGGTTACAACCATATGAGGTCTATGGGGAAGTGTAATTCCTTAGGCACTACCCTGTTTTCTGTGTTGTGATGTGGTAGACTATTAAGTTTTAAAAAGTATTTTTACTCAAACACTTCTCATATTCCTATCCACAAATTAAAGGGAAAATGTCATTTCATCATGTAAATTCTCAAAGGGGTCTCAGAAAAGATTTTTTAGCCAGTATGGCTGAGCTAATATGAAAAAATATGTTCAGTTTTATTTTTACATCTGCTGAGCAGCAGATGTAAAATTAAATGCCATTGCACGTCCGCTGTCTTTCTTCAAAGGACACATTATTGGCATCTCTAGTTTAGCCCTAAAGCCACATCCATATCATGTCCAAATTACAAATTCCTGACTTGTAAAACCAAGTCATGCCTGCGTCTCTGTGAAAAATTCGGCAACTTTCTAATGCTCCTTATATCACAATGTTGTAGCAACTTTTATAGCTTCGAGCCAATCACAGCCACAACTATTTATTTCATATTTCTCTACTTTTATTGAAAGACTGAATATAAAGTTTTTCAGAGTAGGCTGAGCCAGTTATTTCGGCTTTCATTATAAATTGGGTCTCAATTTTGTGGCAATTTAGTAACCTCTAGCAAAATGGCTATTAAAAAAGTACTGGGCACCATGGGAACCATTGACATACTCACTAAAAGTATGCTTTTGGGAAGTGGGCGAAAACCCACGTGAACACATGTAGATTAACTCAGGATCCCAGCAGGTAGCAATACTATCTTGTACCACCCCTAATAAAGATTTACTAATAAAAAAGTAGCAAAATGTACTTTTGAAATACAGCTATTACCCAGGCATGCAGCCTGCTGTCTTAGTGACGCTGCAACACTTTTCACCTGGTTAGATAAATCAGTGTCGATGTGTAAGAAAAAAGAAACCTCCTAAAACCATAGAAATGAGGTGGAACTTTGAACCTCGGGAGAGCAGAGGGGAAGAAGGGCAATGAATTTTGCTTATTATAACCACCCACAGGAACAGCACACAATGAAAGTGGTCAGATATATAGCGCTGTCCATGGTGCTGGACTTGGAGCGCCTTAAATTGCAACCAGAAATCACCCATTCTCTGTCAGCTTTAGTTTATGTTGACACACAGCGTTTCTCAAAACCCCTTCGCCGGATTCTCCTTTGGTGTCTCCTTAATGAGTTGATAAGAGCCAGACAGATCTGGGAGCAGACAGGCTGCAATAAAAAAAAGAGTGCATTCTGGGATCAAACTAAGGGGGGATCAGCTGGAAAGGATAGAAGTGAGAAGAGTGGATCAGACAAGTCTTTTTGTTCTCACTCTGTTTTTCTCCATCACCATGTGTGGTTCAGGATAAATGTAGATCGGTGTAGAGAAATCAAGGTAGTTAATTCATATTGCAATATTGCTGTAAAACACACTTAAAGATGTTTATGTTTGAGTGTGAGAGAGAAAAAGAATGAAACCCATTTGTTCCACTGGAAACCAACATTGTGTGTGGTTTGAACAGAACTGCTTTATTTTGTTAGAAGGACCAGACACTGATGTACTCAGAGTGCTTTGCTCCCCCACCTCATATACAGTATCTAATTATGGAGGTGTACTTTCCTGAAGCTGGATGTAATATACTGTGCTGTGCCACTCTGGGATTTTGACGGAGTGCTTATATCAATCCGTTACACTGACAGATACTGGGACAAGATTAAAAGAGGAACAGAAGTATATAGCAATGTAAAATCCATACCATCTCATTCATATTGAATTGTTTGGAGTGTTCATTTGTTCTTTGCTTTATTCCATATATGAATATCTTCATTTCATGCCATAGCATGAAATGAAGAGTGAGTGATGAAACGGGGGTACTCGACACCCAGCAGGTTTCTGATTCACTGCACTGAAGGATGATGTAAAGAGAAGGAGTAATTATGCTGAATGTGGACTATATGCATGTACATCAAGAGATGCTGAAAATAAAATTAAATTGGCTAAGACTGTAGCTTATTTACAGCTCATCTACTAAACAGTATTTGGGATGACCTATTACAATAGTTTCATTTTAATAGGTTAAATATATTGTTTAAAAAAAAAAAGAAAAATGTTACATACAATGTATTTGTGTTTGTAAGGGGCATTTATGTCTATATGACTGACAGATGTGACATGACCAGGGTTGTCAGATCAGCATATAACTGAAAAACAGTATTAAAAGTCCTACTTTAAATGGTTGTTTTTCCATCGCCAGTCTCATATTATTACATATTTGGTTAAAAAAAATAGGCTGGTAGTTCAAAAATCCTAATATTGCCATAAACCATACATCTGCCATAGTGCCTATAAGGCTTAAAGCAACACATATGGACCTAATTTACACTTGGGAACAAGACAAAATTACGTGCAAAACTGGCTCCACTAATAGCCCAAAGACTAATACATCAAACACCATACGCAATAGGATGCAACTCGCTTCTCTTCACCTTTCTTTGCGATAATATGCATTTGTAGATAATGCACAATTTTTTATGTAGGATGCAGCCTAATTACACCTAAAACAGACACAAACAGCTTATTATGGGGACCTAGAGACTCAATAAGGCAAAAAAGGAACCCCTAAGTATGTGCTGATCCAGCATTCCAAACTTGGGACATGATTTAAGAACTTGAAAAACAGCTTAGGCTTCATCTAAAGCTATAGATCTCCTTCTGTCTTTTTCAGCACTGTTCCTTTCCAGTTATGCTGCCTGAAGCTTCGCTGAGACAAACTGAAAGCTTTTTGAAGCTGAGCAAGGGATCAGTCTTCTGTTCAAAAGAAAAATAAAAAAGGTTAAAAAAGAGCAAACTTTAAATTAATCTCATATTGAGCATGTGAAGTGTGTGGAACAGAAAGATGGGAAAAAAAAGAGAGGGAGAAATTGCAATGCACACAAATCGGTGGCCTCTTAATGGAATGACAGTGCTGTGTGTAAGTGAATTTTTCATATACTGGTGACCTTTTCCTCCTGTGTGGGTGGAGATCAGTTTTCAATTCTCACTCCCTATGTTATAAAGATGTTGAATATCAAAGCCTGTGCAATAGACATTGCCCTAGAGACAAGCTTTAGGAATGAGATTTTTATTATGCTGTAAAATCTATTAAGCAATAAGAGGAACAAGCAAGATTCCTCTGCAATGGGGTATAAGATATTTTATGTATTTTAATTCCAATCTCATCCAACTTACAGGCAGTTGGAGTGACTAGAATTAGAAATACTGGCTATGAGGTGGTAAAGTGGGATGCAGGAATGAATGGATAAATGGATAGATGAATGGATGGCTGTCGTAAGTGTCTCACATATTTCTGTAGCTGCTCATTAGAGGACATGGTCCAAGTCAAGCAAGAGGAAAACATGTCTGCTTTGAATCAAACCGTAGAAAAAAAGAAACAGATGCAATAGAAAGAATGGCAGAGAATCAATATTCGTTCATGCACATAGACACACATGCTGTATATACACCACCTTGGCTCAGTTACTCAGAAGCACACCATTGTCTAGGAAGTGCATAGCTGGAAGCTTTTGTGAGTGCCTAATGGGTTAGTGGAGCATGCTAACCCGCGTAATTATGCAGGGTGATGTGTAATGTTCCTAATCCCTGCTGCTCAGTGAATCCCATACTGGGCCTTAATGAGATTCTGTTTACTCATGAACACGCTGGCTGAGGCGAACATACTAACACCCCAAAGACTCACTTATTGCAAGAGAAAGCAGTCATAGAAGTTCTGAATGGAACTGATGGGCTGTGCTCCATAGGATGAGATGTATGTGTGTTGAAAGCGAGAGTATTACAGAGGCTTATTATCTAAGGAATAGGTATTCCTATCCTATACTATGAGTGTGAGGAATATGCAGAGCCCTCAGCAGGTTGAATCCCTGAGGGGAGCCCTCAGCAGGGTGAGTCTCAAAAAGTGTACTGAAGGAGGTCTCTTAATATCAAAGATAGAGTGTGGGTGAATGATGGTCACCAGGATAGATAGCACATTTTAGTCAATGCTTGATCAAAGAAGTGTTAGAGCAGACAGGCCATTTCCCACCACAGACCAGGAAGAAAGGATAACGATAGGTCAGTGCAGGCTAATAAGTCAATAAATATTCTTCTCAGCTTTCACAGTGTGTGTGTTGTGTTTTGTGATAGACTTTAGAAAGCTGTTTTATGTTGAATAATGGGATGATGGCCAGGATGATTTGTTGCTCTGTAGAACTGTGTTTTTTTTTCCTAAACTTTGGGTAGTCAGGGAACCATTTAAGTGTAGCTAATTTCCAACCAGTAGAGAGTTATTTTCGTGAATATTTAAATGTGTTGAAAAACCATTCGTCTACTTATTAAAGCTTCAGAACTTTATATTTTTGAATGTTTCAACAACATAACACATTATGATGGCCAGGATGATTTGTTGCTTTGCAGAACTGTGTTTTTTTTCTAAACTTTGGGTAGTCAGGGAACCATTTAAGTGTAGCTAATTTCCAACCAGTAGAGAGTTATTTTCGTGAATATTTAAATGTGTTGAAAAACCATTCGTCTACTTATTAAAGCTTCAGAACTTTATATTTTTGAATGTTTCAACAACATAACACATTGAGTTTTTATGATTTTGTTTAGGGGCGGAATTGTATTTGAGTTATTGGGGTTTGAATTAAACCGTTTTTTTTTTTTTTAAGAAAATGAGCAGCAACATTTAGATCTCAATAATAGATACAAATCTGTTAGTGGTGAATTGTCAAAGTAAACAATTCTCTGACTTTGCTTCCTGGAACCCACTTTGAGAACAGATAATGACAAAATGTTTATTCATACAGAGTATACTGTAAAGACTGGAGATACATGGAGATAAACCATTTAGTGTTTTATAAGTGAGTAGCAGTAGTTTGTAGTCTATTCGAATCTTAACAGGAAGCCAGTGTAGGGACGATAAGATCGGGGTTATGTGATCATATTTTCTTGCCCTTGTAAGAACTCTGGCTGCTGCATTCTGGACTAACTGAAGCTTGTTACAGTAGTCTATTCTGGAGGTCATGAACGCATGGACGAGCTTCTCTGCATCTGATATGGACAACATATTTCTTAGCTTAGAAATAGATACAAATCTGTTAGTGGTGAATTGTCAAAGTAAACAATTCTTCGGCTTTGCTTCCTGGAACCCACTTTAAGAACAGATAATGACAAAATGTTTATTCATACAGAGTATACTGTACATAATGAAATACTTTTAAAGGTAGCCAAACACACCCACACACACATTCTTCTTGAGCTGACAACTAGGATGACTCCTGAGCACCATGTTGCTTAACCTTTGCAATTCAATTGACATTTCCTGTCATGAACCTCAAGGTCTCACTATTGCTAAGCTCATAATGCAACATTATGGGCAAATTGATCAATCTCTCTCTCTCTCTCTCTCTCTCTCTCTCTCTCTCTCTCTCTTTTTTTATCTCCCCCCCTCCCCCCCTCTCTTTCTCTGTCCTATTCTTTTTTCTCCATGTCTCTTTCTCTTTGTCTTACTCTATACTCCTGCCTCAGGCTAGATGCCATTGTCATTCTGGCCATATCTCTGCAATGTCACCATATCTCTGTCTGTCTGTCTCTTTGTCACAAGGCCACACTTGCATGCGTCCAATAGTGTAGCCAGCGTTATTGTGACAGGGGGTGGAAGCAATTTGCTCGTGTCATACAGCAATTGAGATGAGAGAGAGGTACAGAGAGAGTGAGAAAAACGAAGGAGTAGGCTTTGAGATATTGGACTCATCCATACTCCGCCTGGCCACACTGCCCACGGGCATAACACAAAACAAAGCATGATGGGAAGAAGTGGCCATCCGTGTCGCCACATAACAGGACCAGGGGAGGGGGAGCCATAACTCACTCGCACCCCGCAGATATATATGTGTGTGGTTGTGCATAGGCGTGTGTGGGTGTGTGTGTGTGTGTATGTGCGCACATGTTCATATCTATGTTTGAAGGAGACAGATATGATGAAGGGTAGAAGAAAAACAGGGAACGAGTTAAAGGAAAAGAAAACACAGCAAGGTCATGTAGGGTGAAGACACATTCAGACAAGAGAATACAGATAGTGCTTGGGTCAAGTTTTTGTATAAACCACTCCCCCAATCACAGTTAATGTAGACGTGAACAAATATATTCTATTTACTCTGTACTACAATTTGTTGATGTCTGTCAGTAGTGATGGAGACATAAAAAGCAAGCAACGACTGTTTACTTGGGCTGCAGTTCCATAAGCCCGTGTTCGGGTGAAAAAAATACCAGAACCTACCACAAGAGGGTAGTGACAATACACATAAATGCGCACAGTGGTGATCATGAATGTGTCCGGTGTAAGTGCACCATAAACGAACAAAAAAATTCAAAGGTTTGTAGACAACAGATGCATCGTTTTTATTATTATTATTTATTTTGGAATAACATTATTATTGTTTTCAAATGTCTGTGAATCAGACCGATCAGTGCTTTGTATAGGCATGTGCTGCAGTGCAGGAATATACAGTATTTATAGGCAACTCTGAATATCTGAGATTTTAACCAAATAAAATCATGCACAACCACATTTAATTGTATACAACCTAACAGTATACTGATTTGCTGTCTTCTTTGTAATAAGAAATCTCTCTTTACGGATTGTGTGGCTCAGTTTTTAAGCCCTATGACAAGCAGGACAGCTGGTGCAATGAGGCATTGCAACTTGGCAACTCTTGCTGCACAATAGGTCATTAAGTGTGCTTTTTCCCCAATGCAGTCCAGGTGGTAGAAACCTTAATCAGGCCATTAATTCAAGGTTTGGGTCAGTGGAACAAAAAAGACCACACATACTATAATTCCTGTATGTTAAAACACACCGAATATCAAAAGAAGCAAAGGGCAGGGCTTTCGGCAAGCCGCAGCTTGGCATGTCATGTGTCGGTATTTGCCAAACACTACAGAGAAAAGCTGCTCTGTAGTGTCCCAACCACAGACAAGGTTTCAGCAAACAGCAGGCATTACGGATGACATCCAAGATCTGGTGTACCTTTAACCCTAGGCAGCACCTGTGGTCCACCTGTAGGGCAGAAGCCATTTTTTTAATGCTTTCCCATAAACAAATAGTTTTTGTGTAGAACTTAAAATACAGCATTCATATGGTAGTGACATCCGCAGTGGTCACTTGTGAAGCTGGTTGAGAGAAAACCAGCATGTGAGTGGTTGTCCCCAAGAGAACCTGGTTTCTCCTTGGGACAATCCATAGTTTTCTAACTTTGATCTGATTAAAATCTTTTGGAAATTTCACTATTAATGTTTTAGTGTCACTGTAATTTTATATATATATATATGTGTATATATATATATATATA
>MU551541.1:876369-983726 GCA_024362625.1 Silurus asotus | reverse complement strand
TTCTTCTCTTATTTCCCTGCATTTATTTTAGACACACTTTGCAGGTGCAATTAAGTTTTTCTTGTTTGACCCAAAGAGAAAAATAAAAGACATATTTTTGTTCTTGCATTTAATTCTTTAGGGTTAATGGCTGGTTTGTTCTTCTTTCTTAAAGAGGAAAGATGAATGGCGTCACTTGAGCCTCTGTCTCAGTGCTTTTGTACTTTATGTATTTTTTAGCGTAACATAGCCTAAGCCATATTTGTACTTGATTGTGACCACAGACTATTGAAGTGGTGACTGACAGTGTTTTCTGAGAAACACTCACAATGAGCACAGTCAGAGCTAGGCTAAAGGCCAGTCTTGCTGCACTTCCAGTCTAGTCATTATTCATTTGAGTTAGGAAATAAATGACACACATGTGATTGCACAATTAGCAAGAACACATTTATTTCCAACCCTCTGAGGCATTGGATTTTTATGCTTGGGATTTGTGAAGTAAGATAATTGTGAATCACCTGTGGCCTTTCCAATGTAGGCCTACAGTATTTATCTGAATAATTTGAACAGATCTTTGCAATTTATACACATATTCCATGATTTATTTTGCATGTCAGAGATGCTACACAAACCATAAACCATAGTCTATTAAACAAAAGACCAAAACAAAAAGAAAGAAAGAAAAAAGACAAAAAAGAAAAGAAAAACCAGAACACTCTGTGCACATTAGCTTATCGACTCAAAGCTGTGCTGTAATGAGACACACTCTCGGTCAGATGAGGAATGGAACTAAGATGTCCTTGCAGCCTGAGGTTGAACTGTCTCAGGTGGGAAATATGCGCTGATCCTATCATAATTCCCTATCATAACTGTGTTATTTTTAAACCTTATATTTCAGGGAATAATAGATATGGAGCCCACAAATGTCATTATTTCTGCCTAATAACCGTGTATTTTGAGAGCACACGCACACAGCCATGACACACATTGAGCTTGCAGCCTATGCTGGTCTGTATCATTCTAAATTTAGCAAGTTAATAAATCAAGAACTAGTTAGCAGCAATCAGTAAGTTCATATAAGATCCAAAGTGCATTTCAGCTCCACAGATTTAAGCTTATGTTTAAAACTCTATAGTTAGAAGTTACTATTACAAGTTCACCAAAGGAAGGTTTGCTGCTTTGAGAGTTGAAAAAAAAAATTGGCTAGAGAATTAACAATATATGATACCAAACACTATAATTCTGCTAATATATTTTAAGTTTTTAATTTACCTAAACTTGTACCTTACTTAATAATGTGTTTGGCACGTACAATATATTCACAGTGAATACTCATAGCACAAGCAATCTCCTTTTGCCAGCTGGGAGTTCATGTATCCCAAAATGCCTTGGGCTTCTTCGCTCATAAATAACAGGCGGCCAGGCAGATGACCATAAACTGTGACATGCCTCCCATACTTCCTGGCCCCATGAAGAGCAGAAAAAAATGAATGAAAGCAGAAGCAGCAGAGCAGAAGAAAAAAAATAAAACAAAACAAAACAAAGCACTTTGATCATAGCTGAAATACATTTTGCTGGCTTTTATCTAGGGGAATTGATTTTATGGCATCCATAACCTTCTACAGCACTGAACTTCGAAAAGAACCTTGGAGTGATAGGGAACCTTGCTGTCAGGAGAAATCCAAAAGGCTTTGAGCTGACATTTTTATTCCTAACTTCCCCCACTCTCTCTCTCTTCTTTTTCTTCTGTACATGAAGGAAAAATGCTAATTCACTTGGAGGAACAGTTGGAAATTTGCTTGCCTCAGTAGCTTTTGGGAGCTTGAGATGGATATAATCCATACTGTTACATGGCTTTATTGTAAATACAATTTACATGCCACATAATGCAGATTCTGAGAGAGAGAAGAGAGTGTGTATGTGTGTGAATTATACAGTAATATGGGTGTCACTCCTGACAGCATTTTTCATGTTCTTTTTCCATTGCAAATAAGTGCCTGCCTGGTGAGCTGTGAAGGGCAGAGTGAAGCTTTTGGCCAAGATGCATGACTTTCAAACATGCAGACACCCGCTGTCTTATTTCTGCATTAACAAGAGTGCCATTGCAGAGGTGTGTGTGGGTGTGTGTGTGTGTCTGTTTCACAGTGGAGTGAACAATTTTGCACCATAGTGATCCTCCAGATTTTTCCCTCTTTCCAATTACTTTAAGGAAATGTGTGTGTGTGTGTGTGTGTGTGTGTGTGTGTGTGTGTGTGTGTGTGTGTGTATGTGTGTGTGTGTAAGAGAAATTCCATGTGACCCCAAGGCCATCTAATAAAACAACATAGCTATAAAATGGGGGCACACAGCAGGATTACAAGTTTGAGAGATGGATGATATATGAAATGTCGCCTTCTGAAAATCAACCAGCACAGGCATGAGCAGGAACCATAGATATGATTGGGACACATACTGACTTTTTTCTTTTCTTTTTATAGAAAAGAAAATATTCATTGTGCATATTTATCTATAAAATTATTGTAGTTGAAAGCAGCTGCCAATCTGCCTTTCACTATTTCTAAAACTTTATATGACAGCTGAAGTGGAGCTAAACCTTATTAATACTGTCTTTTGATTTGGTAAGCACTCTGAAGAAGGCTGGTGTCAGTCTGCAGAGTTAGGATTAAAAGATCTTTATTTCAATCCTGCTGATTCAGGCACTGTCACATGCCAGAGGGCACAATAATTTAATATTAATCATTGAAATAATAATAACTGATTGATAATTATAAATGATATACCAAATCAATTACAAAATCCACATGAAAATATTTGAACTTTTGCAGTTTGCTACAGATGCAGTTTGTGCTCTCTGACTATCCAATCAAATGATGTGAAAATGCTTACTTAATTACCTAAACAACCATGTCCTGTTGTCATGGCAAAGATGGTAATCTGTTTCAGAAGGGTCAAATCATTGCCATGCATCAAACAAAGAAAACATCTAAGGAGACTGCTAAAACTACTAAAATTAGTTCAAGAACTGTCAAACGCATTATTAGAAACTGTAAGGATCGTGAAGAAAGATCATCTTAGAGGAAGAAATGTGGTCAAAAAAAAATCTTGAATATCATGATCATCGATCACTTAAAAAGTCACTTGAATAATAAAAGTACGAACATTACCACACACACAAAGAGAAGGAAACTCAAAGGATTGGGACTATAGACATGTAGACAGAGAATCAAAAGGACAGCATAGAAGATCCTTGGAGTCTCTCTCCCCTCTATCACGTACATTTACACCACACGCTGCATCCACAAAGCCAACACCATTGTGGACGACCCCACACACCCCTTACACACACACTCTTTACACCCCCTAACATCAGGAAAGAGGTTCCGAGTCATTCAGTCCTCACATCCAGACTGCAACAGTTTTTTTCCCTCAAGCCATCAGGCTCCTCAACATACAGAACTAAACTATACATAACACACAAACACACACACACACACACACACACACACACACACACACACACACACACACTCAACTGTGTGTTACTGAGCTGTACAACCTGAACTCAACACACATATTACTTATTTTAATCCATTCCACCACCCATATTATATTTATATTTAATCATATTATACTGTTTAGATGCTGTTTTGCACCACTCGACTGCTGCACTACATTGTGTTTATGTTTACAAATACACTCTTGTTTATAGTCCTCTTCTGCACATTACATGTATAATCATAGTATATAGTAGGTTTACTGGTCAGTGCAATTTTGTATTCAGTGTTTTGTTTATTTGTCCCAAACTTACACTTACTTGTTGTTTAATGTAGCACCAGGGTTCTGAAGAAACATTCCTTAATTCACTGTGTAGTGCATCAGCTATATATGTTAGAAATAACAATAAAAGCTTCTTGACTTGACTTGACTTAACTAAACAGCTGTGTAGCCTAAATAAAACAACATATGAATGAGGCTATTTGGAAAGAATTGCTTTAATTTAGTTTCTGGGGCAATGGAAGAAGGTCATGTGGTCTGATTAGTCCAGATTTACCCTGTTTCAGAGTGATGGGTGCATTAGGGTAAGAAGAGACGCGGCTGAACTGATGCACCTATCATGCTGGCAGTGTACATTTATGAACAAAAAATATATTTAAATGTAAGTCGGTGATGCTGATAGAGTTCAGGCCAGCAGATTTTGTAATGAAGTTAATGTAAATCAAACATTTGATATTTACACTGATTAATGCATTATTATATTTGCTGGATCTTTAGAATCTATGGTAAATTACTCATTAGAACACTGGACAGTGTGCTCTTAAAAATAGAGGTTTCTACATGCTCACAAGAGACAAAGTGACATGGAGAATAAACCAGAAATAATACATACAGATTTTTTTATTTTGTTACATTAAATGGATAAATTAACTAGAAAACATCACTCAGAAAATCATGAACAGACACACACATCTGTAAGTATTCTTATTTTACTTGGAACTTTAATAAACCAGATTGGCAGCGTTCTATTAGTCATCTTTGGTTTTGATACCACAAGCTTTGCAATTCTTTTGAAGCCACAATACTTAGGTCTCTTTAGAGACATTTAGGTAGGTATAAAGATAGGCCCAAGTGGGTCATTCAGTGAACGATTCCCAGATCAACTCCTGCACTGTATTGACTGTGGATTGAAAAATGTTTGCCCTCTTAGCAGGTGAACATCTGATGGTCAGCGATGCACAAAGAATTCACACGTGTCTCATAAAACACATAAAACCAATACTAATAAATGATTTGTAGCATAATATGTTTAATTTTATGTCTTGTTTGTATATAAACTTTTATATAAACAGAGGTTTTGATGTATGTATATGAGGTCCATCACAAAATATGTGACTTAATGCTAACGCAAAGAGCACTGAAATTAACATTCAGTTTTCAAAGGCTGTAGCTCATCACATAAACTGCTCCTGGGACCGCCCACTGAATGTACTGTTTTTGAGGCACCGATTGTAGTTTGAACAATAACATTGTGGAAATGGTTAACGTCAGAGCCATCAGAAAACTTGGGGCTTGAAGAAGTGCAAGCTCAGTATGAAAGAGATAAATGTGTTCATAAATAAAGTTCTAAAGTTCTTATTAAATGAAGACTCTGGTGTCAGCACAAGTAAACGGTGTGGAAAATATTAATATGGCTGATATGCCAGTTGGGTTTTAGTGTAATGAAAGACATTAAAAGCTTAAGAGATCTTTTTTTTTTCTTAAATATGGTACTCTTTAATCTAGACAATGCTCAATAGAAAAAAGTTTTTTGGGTCACACATTCACATTTTCATTTACATATACAGTATAGCAATGCTCCTGTATAAATTTGACATTTCCTTTTTTCTCTGTCCTTTTGTAAAGACAGAGAATCATTCTCACCAGATTTGCATGAAAATTACAATCGGGAAGTGACAGTCAGAGTAACATCCCTAATATTTTGGTATTCCCAAACTAGACCTTATTCAGTGTTCCTTATATGAGTGAAATATGTTCACTCTCATCTTTTTCACCATTCACAAGTGAGCTATGTAGACTAGATTTCATTTGGGTGGAGAAAAAAATGACATAAAGCAATAATCCTTTCACAAAGCTCCAAAATTGGTAGTATACATAATTGTATAAAGTGATCATTTTATTAATGTATTTAACCCCGCGACTTAAACAATGAAGCGGCTAAATTATGGATTTTTCCTGGGTTTTTTTGGTTTCACAAGCCCCAAGCCAAAAAACTGAGCCCCATAACATTAGACCAATGAAATTGTCGAATGGGTTCAGGTGGACCAATGAAACTCTTTATATTAAATCAGATGCGCTCCCACTGAATCGGGCCGCACCACATTATAAATATGGATGAGGTTCCTCTGACATTTGACCTGCCGCTCACTCGGCCTGGCAACAGGAAATGCGAATCATTCGTCACGTTGAAAACAACCGGGCATTAAAAAAACGCACTTCACCTGTGTTCTGAGCTGCATGGCATCCGGGGAAAGCTTCACTGATGGTGATTCTTAAACGCACGACGATGCCAAAAGGAAAATTCCCGTGAGAAATTGTTGTGAAAGGAAGGAGAAAGACAGTGAACAATGGCTTTCTTGGTAGGCTACTGTTTAGATACAAGCCATGTAACAGACACTGTCTTTCATTAAAGCCTGTGTAAAGTTCATTAGTTTCAATGTAGACAGGTGTGGCTTTTTTATGTTCAAGATAAAAATCTTTTGTAAAATTCAGTGGGTGCGGCTTATATTTGGGTGTGCTCAATAGTCCGGAAATTACGGTACTCATTTTGTCATATATTTTAGAGAATGAATAGAATAATAAATTGAAATGTTTTTGAAGATCTAGTCATTACACCAAAGAAGCTCTAAACCTGTTCTAGCATGCCAGATCTCTTGTGCACAATTCAAGGGCCATAAAATCATTGAATGGCAAGGTTCAAGTCCTTTCCACTCAAAATCAGTATTTGACATCATTAACACTTTTGTAGGTGAATGAACAAAAATGATTAAGTCATGCCCTGAAATCTAGTTCAAATCCTTCTCAGATGAGTGGAAGTCGTTTTTAGTATCAAATCGGGAGTAAATATGGAATGGGATGTTCAAAATGCCCTCATAGGTGTGATGGTCAGTGGGGTCCACAAACTTTAGCATTATAGTTTAAAATTATTTTTGGGAAAGAAAAGAAAAATGTAATTGGCAACAAACTTCTATCTATAATTCAGTAACATAAGCTTTATTCGGTACTACATGTGTATTACTAAGTGTTTTTGACTCATAACAAATTGTTGAGTTGCCAAGCAGGAATTTGTCTCTCTTTTTTCTCAAATTCTCACTAACAGTTTGTGCAAAATCTCTCAGCAACAGTGTGATCTTTAGAGACCAAACATTATAAATGAGTTAAAGACTATGCTGTTAAGGCTAAATAGATTATTATTTTTTTTAATTGACAACTACTGTATGAGGTACTATAATTTACAAAGTGAATACAACCACACCTAAAATTTAAGCCTCTTAATAATCAAATTACAATTTTTTTTTTTTTTTAATGATTTCCTGGCAAGTGTTCTTGATTTGCAAAACACCTTACATATAAACAATGTCCATGCTTTATGAAACTAAAACCAATGCATTTCCAGATCCTACTAAAAACTAAATGTTATTGTATTTTTGCATTGTATATTCAGCAAGGTTTCTCCATTAAAGAAAAATTTGCCTGCAACAAATTTAGTATATCTTTGTAGAAACAAGGACTAATAGTCCCACTGGCTTCTGGTTTATCTCCATTGCATTGCTCATGCCCTAAGTGTTTTTTTTCCTTATAATCTTTTACAGCTATATTGATTAGAAATTTCTTTCAAAAACTGGTATGATAATAGTAGGCTCATGAATTGTGATAAGACATAAAAATCAAATTATGTTATATTCAATTGTTACACAATGTCTGCATGTTTTTTCTCACAATATTTACCTCATACAGTTAACTATTCCTGCACTACGACATTCATGGTCAAAAAGGAGGGCAAGCAAATGCTGTCTTTGCATGGGTGATTGAACTCTAAAAGAGCAAATACAAAGTTGATGGAATGCTGATGAATCGGATAATTGGAGATTCTTGGCAGAGCCTTTTGAGATGCTCTAGGCATAGAAGTTATCTACTTCATCTGCAATCGACAGCGAATAGGGAGACGAAGAAAGTCAGGCAAATAAAGAGGAACAATTGAAAATGAGAGACAAGCATCTAGGGTAAAGCCTGCCTGATAACCTAAAACACTTTAAAAGTGCTCAAGTGATGTCTTAAAAATGTTGACATTGTTGTTGTACTGGAGCCTATGTGTCCTCAATTCAACAAGCAAAGATTGCAGTCAGAGATTGTTCTGGATGTCTATTTATATATTTAGGGGCTTCTTTCACTGAAGTGAAGGTTAAAGGCCTTTTTCTTTTTCTCTATAGGGGTTTGGGATGTAGTGTTAAAGGTGATATCATATCTCAGTTAAACTATCTCTATCAGGTTTCTTCCAAAGCTCAAAGATTTCATCAAAACTTTTCTCCCAGCCTAAAGTATAGAAACCCATACGAAGTCTACACTGCCTTCTGCTTTTCTGCCCCTTCCCACCCTTCATGTCGTCCCATATCAGCAAGAGGTGCAAATTTTCAGGTCTTGCTTGCTATCTTTCATTTCAAAACAACAAGAAAAATAGGAAAGTATCAAGTGGGAGCGCTTCTTAGTCTCTTAAGTATTTAAGAAAGCACATCAAACGCCTTATATTTGAGAGAAATTGTAAGGCAACATGAGAGTGATTTCTGTGGATGGCCTAAGGGCAGGAGTGCTTAGCGTCATATAAACAGTGAGAATGATTGAAAGAAATGTTTAAACATGCTGTAATTTGTTATGTTACCTTTTCCACCTCACCCAGTTTGCATTTTATCAATTAAACTGTTTTCTTTTAGCCTTTTACATGTTTATACTGACCAGCCGCAAACTCAACCACCCAAATAGCCATTATTACAGTGCCTCATTACTTATCTGTCAATAAACTTTGCCTGCTACTATTTAACTGCATAAGCTTAAAGGTGCAGAGAGACAGATTCCAGCTGACTGTCAATGGACTGAGATTTTTTCTGCAAAATTGGAGGTCTCCATGTTGATGCATTGTCTTTTAAATGAGATGATGCATAATCACATGGGTACCATGGTGAATCGTCCACATACCTTTGTTCACAATGAGCATAGCTGGAGAAAAACTAAAAGTTTAACTAAAAACCTTTACTCATTCTGGTGCATTTGAATATAAGTACAGACTTTATTGACAGATCCAAATGGTCAATGTGAATTTGTTATGTTAATGCAAGCAACAAAAATACTATGAAATTTAAAATTTGGATAAAACAGTAAAAGGTTACCACCAGAAGGTCAATAAGGAATTAAGTTCTTTGCCAAGGAAATGTGAAAAGTATATGTCAATGATTGGACAATAATTGTCCAATCATTGACAATGTGAAATGCTTTCTATGTGAAAAAGCTGTCGGCGTAATATTCCTGCACTAATTTGCCAAGACAAATATGTTTCTCCCCTCCAACTTCTGTCGGATACTTCACTTTTATAGGTAGGACTGGGGATGAGGTTGGACAATTCCTCTTGGAGATAGCTTTATTTAATGGCCCCATGCTATTGTGTACCAGTGTACTTCTCCCTCTTTTCTTTGATGAGCAAAGTCCATTCAAACAGGAAATAGCCATAATACTTTAAAGTATGAAACCAACCTGCCAAATAAAATGTTTTTATCCTATTCAAGTGGATATAGGAAGCCTTATAGAAATATAATTTAAAGAGGCAATTGAACTGCCTTGAAATCTGTATAGGATTAGAATTTCCATTCTCCTGCTGCATTGGGCATGCTTGATTATAGTGTAGTTTACAAGGTTTGCAAAGCAGCATTCTCAATTCATGTTTTTTCTCGTATTCATTAAGAAACTCCCTCAATGAACAACTGACAATCATGTAATGGATATAAATCTATGTAAATTCATAGCAGAAACCTTTAAATTAGTTTAAGAGTAAATAGCAATTTTGTAATTCAGTTATTCAAGAATATTGCTAAAAAGAAGTGCTAAAATGTCACTCACAGGCAGCGGATGCGGGTAGAGGAGTGTTAAGCCGTAATGACATCTTCAGCAGAGGTGCAAAATGTAATTGGTCAAAGTCATTGTTAATTAAAATATAGTGGAGTAAAAAGTACATATATTGAATCGTAAATGTGGTTAAGTAGAGAGTAAAATTTGTTTATAGCTTTGATATTTAGTAAAACTAGAAAGTAGCAAAAAAAAATAAATTACAACAGTTACAGAATAATTTATACTAGATCACAGTGGTGTAAATATATATTACAAATCTTTAAATATATATATATAGGGTCCTGGTGGTTATAAGCCCCCACAGGACATGATTATTCTGTTATTCATTTTAAAGAATATTGTTCAGTAACTACAATGAATTATTCACAATCTATATACATTGTTTCAATATGAATTATTCAGCAAGCATAGTGAAACTAATCAGAAAGGAGTGTAGTTACAAGTGTAGACTTTGACCCACCAACAAGTTCTGGGAGGTAAAAAGTTTAATAGGAATAACTGAATGACAAGACAGGATTTTTAGGGTTACACTGATACATAAGCTTAAATTTTGCACTTCTCTGTTTATTTTTTCAACAATTTACACAACATTTTTGGGAAAACCTTAGAAAATTTAGATTAGAGGCCATTTTAGAGTTTCTGCCTTTCATTATGCTGTTTTCTATTTGTTTCTATTTTTTTTTAATAAAACTGAATGCAGCCACTTATTCCTGGCTTTTCTAAATTTGCATGAATTTCTCATGAGATCAGGAACAAATTGAGCAAGACAAGTCGGTGCAGCAAACAGAGAGTTGGTGATGAAACAGAAAGATGGGAGGAAGACAGAAGAGATATCAGGAGAAAGCCAGTGAGCCAGAGACACAGAGAGGATGCTTTGCATGTGTTAGGCTGTGATAAGCTTCGGCCCATCCTGGTGCTTCTTAATGAGGCAGGCTCACAGTGTGATGTGGAGTGCTCAGGGATTGAACACACTGGGGGGAAAGGAATGCTGAAGAAGTTTGGAGAGCCAATACTTCATCATATCTAATTGCTGCCTTGTACACACTGGTCCCTACAGAGTTAGAACTGCTTTCTTCTGTCACCCGCTAGCCCCCAACTCTCTCTTTCTCTATGTTCTCTTTGCTGTTTAAAGGAGCTCTGATGGGTGTGTCTTGAAACAGTCTCCTTCCTATTACAGTGCACATTCATTTGTTTTAGTCAGCAGAGATTTAGAGACGAACTTTCACAGATAATCACTCAAACACTGTAAAACCTGTTTTTATATGATGGCACTGGGTGCAGCTAATATGATAACAGGATTCAGACGTACATAGCACAGTCTTGTACCTTCTGAAACAATTCAGCTTAATTCATTTCAGGGCAACTAACTTTATTTACTCATTTCACATAACCAAAGCTTTCTCTCACTTGTGTTCAGCATCTTTTAACAAACTGTACCAAATTCTCAGTTGCTGGACTATGTACCTTTTATAATATGGTAAAGTATTGTGGAGACCATGAAGATGTTAGTGGTCTGACTGTAAAATGTATGAAACTGCTAAATCAATAGTAAAACAGAATTCATGCAATATTTAATAAAGGGTTTCTTTGAGCACCCTGGATGTTCATTAACCAAACATTAACCAGTGGTGGTACAGTTTTTGAGATTCTAAGATCAAAAGAACATGTGTTCAAATCGAACACTGCCAAGCTGCCATGGTTGGGTCCTTGAGCAAGACTCTTGACCTTCAACTACTTAGTTGTATCTTGCCTCAGTTGTAAATTGCTTTGGATAAAAGCTTTAGCCAAATGAGCAAAGGCAATAAATGTAGTAGACGTTTAACTATTACATCAAAGAGTTGCAAACTGCTTTAGAATTGAAGCATCAGACATGTGAGCAAATGTAGTGAACATAATGAACTTTTGAGCATTTCATACATTAGTATTACCTAGAGTATGCACTTCTAATCTGAAACTATGCAGCAAATATTACCTTATTAACTATTATATTCTGAATACATTTTTTTATGTGCCATCAAAATACAAAAGTACATAAATCTAGTCATTTTTAATTGCTATTCAAATGAAGTATAACGTGTGTACCGTACAAAAGTGTGTACCATACATTATTTGTACAAATGATACAAATGATACAAGTTTACATTTTCATTTGCTGTGAGTAGTGAGTTGGGTAGTCCATTCTCTCACATCCATTCTATTAAACATTTTAAAGTTAATATGTGTAGGTGCAAAACATTACGTTATGATTAGTTTCAAAGCAAGTTGTTTTGTATATGCAAAAATTTGGAGAACTGTACATATGCTGGGAAAATAAGGGAACTGCAACACACACTGCTCATTCTTTCATGATTAAATAAAAGACAGAAGGCAAGGCAAACTTTAGAAGTTTGCTAAGTTTTTAATTTTTTTTATACTTCTACTTTTCTGTGATTTTAGTTTATAAATGGCATATTGGCAGACATTTGTACAGTTTGTCCCTGAAGAGAGCATCACCCTGGCACCAACCTCAACCGACACACGGACTACAGCCCATCAGGGTTGCACTGGGGTAGTGTGCACTGCCAATGGCACTCTTTAGGGAGGGTAAAAGGGGCTGCCAGGACTTAGTAGTGATGGTAAAGTGGAGGTGAATGAATAGACACAGGCAAAGGGATTTCTCTGTTCCCCTGGCTGGTGCTGAAGAGCCCATACTGGAGAGACTGGCTGCTTCATATCACTGTGACCTCAGGCTGCAGCGTATTCAATGCATCTGTTCTGCTGCACTATCTGTGAATACATGTAGCAGCAAGGGACTGGTTTAGGAAAGTCAATGGGGCACAGGGCAAATATTCTGTGAAAGGCAAGGCTGATGGGACAGTATACTGTAAATGACTGTAAATGTTTTACTTATGCAAATATACAGAACAGTGCAACTGTTGGAAAATGAATAAAAGTATACTGCATGTGTGGGTGTCTGAGTTAAGCTTTTTATTTTATATTTATTATTATTTTTTACACAGGAAGATGTGTTGTGTACAGGAATAATTAACTTGTCTGTTTTAGGTAAAAAGTGATCTGTTTGATTGGCAGTGTGTCATATTACACTGATTTATGATGGCACATTTATATACGTCCCTGCTGTATGGTTGCTCAAGGCCTATAAAATTCACTGTAAAAGAAGCAGCAGTAAATGTATTATAATTCCTAGTGGCTTGGATATATGACTTCCTCCAGGTATAACTAGAATAAAGAAGTTCCCTAGATCTAATTCAGAAGGTGCAGTCATGGTAATATTGAATTATATTTATATTTTGCTGAAAGAGAACAGCTGAAGTTCTTATTGATTTCTAAAAACCGATATATTGTTATGAGTCACATATTACCTGAGAATATGTGCTTAGCAATAACAGTCCTGACATGACCTATATGTTTTATTGCTACACAGCCACGCTATACATGAAGGAAGAGATTGCATGATCAACATTCTGTTTTCAAATATCTCTAATTTCCATTAAAGTTAATTTGAGTTAATGATCGATTTGGTGTAGTAGAACCTTCTGGGATTTACTTTATTTACTGTACACTATGTGATAATAGCAGTTTCACAGAAGGAGGCAATCCATTCTTCCCTGCAGTATGAATTGCAGACTGGAAAAATTATCAGGCCTTTGTCTATATCTATATTGATTGCCATTTATAATATATGACTCTTGTGATTTCAATTGGAAAATATCGGTAATGTGATTAGTAAGCAGCACATGCTCAGGTTCACACACACATTTCCTTTTGCATTACAGAAAGTACATGCTACATTTAATGCTATGTATTTAAGCTTCAATTATCTTTCATCCAAAGTTTAATGTTATGCTTGCTTTTTTCCTTATTTTCAGTTTGTTCCATGTGCAAAAGAAACTATTTCACTCCCATTCTGTTTTAATCTCTGAGTCTAACGTGATTGCTTAGCAGCTCATTTGTGGCTTTGTATTAGCAGTTGGAATAAACCTGGCTAGATCCTGTTTCTGCTAATGTCATTATAGTGACACTGCCATTCATTTCCTGTCAGCCTTTATTAGTGTGGAACAGGATTAGGCCTAGACACAGAAAATGAGAGAGGAGCCAGAACTGGAAACTGTGCCACTGAAGTTGGGTGGAATAATGCAGAGAGAACAGAAACATTCATGAGACACTAATGAAATCTTTATGAAACCATCCAAAAAATCCAAAGCTGAAATCATTTGCCCCCCCACCCCACCTACCCCCTCAAAATCCCTCCATGCTATATTAAGTTGCCAGAGGCTGTCAGTCTGCTCGGCAGGAATTAGACACACTGCTCTAACTGCCTCTGCGTTTTCAGGTTTAAAAGCCCTTTAGAGTCACCTTTCATGGAACACTTTTGCATTTAATATAGCATTACATTTTCATGAATACTACTCAATGTATGTGAAAATTATGTTTTACAGTGCCCAGTCTGAGCCCAGTTCTACTGCCGACTGTTCTGAATGAAAATTAACAGGAAATCTCTAGAATAATAGTTCTACTTAAAACAAAAGTTTCATAAGTAATTAGCTGATTTTCATTCTTTCCTTTTTAATTAAAAAAACAAAAAGGCATATTATTCTTGTTTGTTGCATCTGTCTGACAAATCTAAAGAAACTACAAGATAGTTAACTGGTAGAAAAATATACAGTAATATCATACTTCCTCTATCATCCATTTTTTTGTATCTTTTCTTATTTCCTATCTCGGATTTATAGTAATTTTCTTGCGTAATAATGACCTATCACATCAAAAGTTCAACCCATTAAACTCCCAGATGTTGCTGGCTGATCCACATCTACATTCCCTGCTCTCGAACGACAGACCTTTCCTATTAGTTTCGCTTTGGTTACTGAATAATTCATAGCATTCACTGAACATAATGCTTTAAAACAAATAACTGAATACCAATCAGTGACTCTAAGGAAATAAGGTTACCACAAAAGGGTAGAATGATTAGTTCTAGCTTTTAATGCAATGTATTGTAGCTTTTAGTGTAATGTAGTAAGAATCCATCCGAAAGCTACATGAGATTGGGTTAATTTAAAATGTTTCTTCAAGGAATTATTCTACAGTAAAAACTCACATAACATGTATTGTACAAAAGCCTTAAATAGCAATGTTGTAATTATAAGTATGTTAAAATTTTGTCTTAATGTTTCCTTATGTAAACGTATTACTTGTTATTCCAAGTTGGTGCATGGCTTCCTTAACTTTGACATTAACAAGTTTCATGGAAATGTACCATAGACAAGATTAATGCTGTGTATTAATGCTCAAGTATTTGCAAAATTTAGATTCAAGTGAGATTTACTGGAAACAGGGTTTGCCATTAAGCACTGTAAAAATCTATATTAAGCAACTGTAAATTGCAATATCATATAAAATAACAATACATTTGCATTTATTGTACATTTTGCTTATATGGCTGATGCTTTTTTTTTTTTTTACTCAGGCAGGATACAATGGAGCTTTAGGTTAATGGTCTTACTAAAAGACACAACTTTGGCAGTTGGTTCAGGGATTTAAATACATAACCTCCTGTCCAGATACTCAAAGCCATAAGCAAAAGGCTTTTTAAAAGTCTGCATCAGTTGTATTCTGCTTTATGTTTCATATTTTGTAAACACCAATGAATAGAGAAAATACACTGTTATAGGTGTTATTTTATAATGAAACATTTTTTTTTGCCATAGTTATTCCCAATAAAATACTTTTGCTGCCGGTAAATTACTGTAAAATTCAGTAATTTTTTTAGGCAAACAAAAACCCAAGTTAGGAGTTTAAAGGGTTAATTTGAAAGTAAAATTCACCAGATTTTACAGACATAGCACTGCTTGCAGGTCTTGTGAAAACATTGCTTGCTCCCTAGTGTTTATCCAGGCACCTAGTTGTAGTGTGTTAGAATGCTGACCTTATTTGGATTCACCTTGTAATGTTTTGTCTGGGAATTTAATGACAGCACTTCAATGAAATGCCTGTTTAAATCCTGTGCTCACTTCTTCCTTATGGTCACAAGTTTCCCACATTACAGACAACTTGCCCTTGAGGTATAAATATATTATACACACCTGACGTTACGCTGAGAAGCAGTCCTTTCTGATTGACTCCTTTATTCTTAAATAAATCATTCATTAATTCAAGCATCAATAATTGATATCCTCAGGAGCCTCTGTCCTTTATGTAAATAATGTCACAAGTATGAAGGTTACCAGTGCAAACTTGCTGACAACAGCAGTTTTTAAACTTTTGATTACGTGCAATATTTTCCTGCGGTTCAATTTTTCCCCCTCTCTTCTCTTTCCCTGAACTGAGCTCTAAGACTTATGTTTTTTTTAACGGGTCTTAAATGCAGACTGCATCATGTATGCATTAGAAAAGGTTCTGAAGTATAGATGCATCCGCTGTGTTCAATCCCCAGTCTTTTCGATCTTCATCTTATAGTCTGGCTTTAAGGATGACTTTTAACACTGCCTCCACCTTTCCAGATCTCGCTGACACCACTCTGTGCATACGATGAAGCTAGTGAAAGAGCATAATAGCTTGGTCACAATGGCCTTCGCTTAGGAACATGCCAGTTTCCTCAGGCGAAAAGACTGCCATCAGCAAAATGTACCTAGGACTTATTTCTCAGCTAGAATGTTGTACTGCTATTTAACTCATCTTGGATTGAACCTTACACAGAATTGTGCACATTGCACATGTGCATTTTATTTAAACACTTGCAGGTTTGTAAGCATTTTTAACAAAGACAAAAGCAAGGAGAACACAATCTTGTGATAAAAACACTGGATTGTGTTTATTTGAAAGAATGAGGCAGCTCAAATAATGGAAAGGTCAAACAGGGAGTTGTTCAAGTTTAAATAACTGTGTGTCTGTTTACATGCCTTGTATCTATGTATATATGTATAATGAGAGAAAGAGAGTGAGAGTAAGAGAGAGAGTATTTAGGGCTAAAGAACAAAGAGACCTTGTGTTTAGCAGCTAACAGCTGGGTGATCATCGGTACACCATGAGGATATGAAATATCCATCACAATTCATTAATGACAGCACCTCAGTGATACACACACAAACACACTGTCACATTACCATATGGCCCTTTCCAAGCTCACTGCCTGTCTAACACACACACACACACACACACACACACACACACACACACACACACACACACACACACACACACACACACAGATTACTGACAGGCACCTGTGCGACATCCAAAGGCCACTGTTTCTAAACCAGATGGCTGGTCCCTCAGTGGACCAGTCCAACTGAATGTCACACTAACCAGCCGCAATTCTCAGGATGGACAGCAAGTGCGAATGTGTGTATATGAGTGCATGGAAATAGTGGTTAAATTACTGTCTAATCAAATAAGGTCAAAATAAATAAGGGACAAGTTGTAAGCCTTGAGTTAAGGTCACACTGCAGCTACAGTACAAACACAATACAGACACATTTACGTCAATGTAAGTTAATAATACCTTAATAATTACATATTTAATAAAACAACAAAAACATCTTAATATTATATAAACAAGAATATCAGAAAGAATCCAATAAAACGGGCCAAGTGAATACTATGTCAAAAGATTTGGCTCACCAGCTCATGATAAATCTTAATGATGTTAATCTTAAATCAAAATGTATAGACTTCACAAACAAAATATTTGACCTAATCTATAAACCACAGTAACATGTTAATTCTCTTTGTTTTTATTCATCATATGTATTTTTCACCACTTTCAACTTATTTCACTTACAGTATTTTGAGGTCTGGCTCAAAAGAGAAAAATATTTTCCCCTCAAAACCTGTTTTTCACTTGCTGTGTACTGTGCTGAACTGGCATTCCATCCAGAGTTTTATCCCACTTCACATACGTATTGCTGTTCAAAATCAAATTAGATTTGTAACAGTATTGTAGCTGTATTACACTGCACTCATAGTGGAACCTCAGTAATAAGTGAAGCTGGCTTATATGTCCCACTGAACATATTGAAACATATTACTCTTTAAATTGTGCAAGTGCAATGAAAATGAATGCCTGTTCTCTCATATCTTTGTTTTTCCATCTTCCTTTTATATAACCTTGATAAGCTCTCATGAGAGTCTGTAAGAAAAGAATCATTAAAACTTAATTTTTTTTTCTGAAAAGCATTCTTACATTTAAATGACATCATGGAGAAAATGGGGGGGGATTTTCTTTCACTATTTGTGTTATATCACACTGCACTTAATTATAGATAACCTATTCCATAAACATTGCTGTGTTTACCACCAGTAAGTGGTCATCTCAGGCTTTTCTGTTTATTTACCAAGCATCAGTGAAGAAATTACTTTCGTGCGGTTCAACCTTACTGAGTTTTTGAATCAGTGAATAGCTTAGCCCAATATCTCCTTGCAAATCCCTATTGCCTTAGCCAGGATTTTATAAATGAGATTTTTTTATTCTCTTTTCAGAATTAAATAACGAATGCTAAAAGTCTTGGAAATAGTTTTAAGTTATATTACAAAGTGATCAGTTCTCACAAGGACGCATATACAGTAGTTATCATAGGTGATAAAACCTAAAACCCTACCTAATTTCTACAGTATATCAATGAATATGGAGATTTTGCATTATACTGTACAATGCTCTTATTTATATGAATAATGAACAGAAGTTGCTGTTATCATTAAATAAAGCCATCCACTTTTAAGTGTATATGATAAAATGTTGGCTGAGGGATGTTTTATAACGAAAGTTATGATGCAATATAGACAAACATCACAAATATCCTGCATCTCTTGTCTCAAGATGATTACATAATTGTATTTAAATTACATAAATCTGATGTTCTTGTAATTATATTTCAGAGAGCATGTCAGAAAATTGCACAGAATAAAGAAGAAAAAAAAAACAAACATTTGAAGCAATAAAAGTAGTGAAAAAAGCTACATTGAATGCATTGTTCCAAAGGTGGCTGAAAACACATTCACACCCACAGAAAACCTGGAATAGCCAAACCTATGTGCATGTTCTGGATGTTTGATGAAGCTAGATAACCTCAGATGTTTTCCAGAAGTGGACACAGGGAGAACATATATAATGCAAAGTACAAGAGAGCACATACCTTGTGAACAATGTGCTGTATACATCAGTCCATTGTAACAGTTCCTAAGTAGTATAACTATTGTTCTTGGGTACTGATTCTTGTTCCTACTACTAACTGTCTTGCACTTGGTTCTGTTCAGTAACTGGATACTTGGTTTTGCAGCATTTCTGTCACTTTTAATTCCTCTGGGAGTTTTCACTTGTCTGAGGTGACACCATATTCACAATTTAGTGAACTATTTTAGGACTTTTGTCCCAGAGCATAGTGGAGAATATCCAGTGCACTTCACATCATTACAGTAGGTTACTGTCTGAATAATGTATAAAATATAATACCTATAAATCACCTTCCCAATTGTAGTGAATATTGGGTAAGGAACCTATTCATTTTTGTCTTATTCCTTGCAAAGTTGCATATGGGATTTTCCAAGATATAATTTCCAGTCCTGGAATTTTCTGCCATTTTCAGCTCCAGTCTTGGGCACCCACTGCCCTGCCACAGGCAACACACCTGATCCAACTAAATGCTCATTTTCATTCCTTTCATGAGTTGGATCAGGTGTTTGGAGCACAGAAAACCTGGAAATATGCAGGAAACAATGAAAAAGAACTACAGAATCCTTGCTCTAGGGGTTGGGGACCAGTAAAATCAGCTGCATAAATTGTAAAGATCATGTAGTCTCCAAGAGTGTTCCATTTATACAAAAGAATTGCTTTAAATAAAAAAAAGCTATTTTCTGTCTCTTCTATAAAGTTAATTTTGATCTCGAACCCTCTTTCTCCTTGGTAAGACTGATTGTGTCAGGCGGAGGTGGTACTACCCTATCGCCCTGTAAAGCGCTTGGCCGAGCAATAATGGCCCACAGAACTTCAGCAGCACCCAGCAGCAGCCGGCACTTTTGTCATGTTAATGTGTCAGTGTGTGACGCCAGGCAAATAGGATTTACTGTGCCGGCTCCTCCACTGGAATGAAATTGCAGTCTCATAAAATGTACTTTTAAGGCATTGTGGGGAAGCGCTGAGGGCAGTATATTAAACTGCTGCGGATCAGAGCAGAGGGGGGAAAGACGTGTGAACGTGGCTTATGGGCTCAGGTTGAAAAAGTGCACGGTGGGAAGAGAGGCAGTGTGGAGCACGGATGTGCTGTGATTGAACGCTTATCGTCCGTAGTTTCTGATTTGAGTTTAATGTTTGGTCATAAAAGAAGTATGATGGCTGGGTGGGGAAATGTGGTGGGTGGTGGGTGTGTGTATGTGTGTGAGATACTTTACAGGATTTAAAATACTGTATGCCTGATTTGTAGAGAAAACTTATCATAGCGCAGTAGATCTTCGTCATTCTTTTTTACAGTTTAATTTAACAGCGATAAATATCCAGTTAAGAATTTTTCCACACTGTCTTTTTGAGCATAGAGCATGTGCACATGTACAAGTAGCATTTGTATGTTCCCACACCATGTTGTACACTATATGCCACATGTTGTTGTTTTTTTTTTTTAGCTTATTGGTTCACTATTTGTCCTCCTGTCTCTTCTAAGTCTAAAGCCTTCTTGCTGTGCCTGTGAGTGGTCAAGAATCACTTAAAAAACCCTACTTGATTTAGAACCTAAATCCCTCTCAATCATGTCACATTTTGCACTTTATGGGCAATTCACCTCACATTTTCTACACCACACTCCTGCACTCGCAGCAGGAGACTTTAACAATCAGAGTTGGACTCCCATTAGAGATCATTTAAAGGCCGTTTTCCCTTCACACCCTCTCGGCCCGGCACCGATAAGGCTCCTCGATGAGTCATTTCACTAGCCTTCTGCAGTCCTCAGTGCCAAATCCTTTGCAAGCTTCTTTATCAGCTTACAGCTGCCACTTCTGTCAAGGTTACAGGACTGTAGTCACTTTACCCTAATACAAGTTCAGTCCTGGACCCTCTAATTACATCTGTAGTATATAAAGTAAAGGCAGGTTTGCAATGTAAATGTAGTTTCATTTCATGCAACAGTGATTTGAAGTACTCTGACCTAGGGTCATTTCTAATGTGTATGTGTGTGTCAGGGGATATGTAATCTAAGGTAGAATGTTTAAGTTGTCTTTACTATTGCTATTTTTTACTACTGTGTGGTGTGAAAGCTCTGTTAAATTTAGTTAACTTTAACTCTTTCATTAAAGATAGGATTTAAGTCTTAGGGCTACATTACAGCTATGTCTAAAGGTTCAGGGTCCTTTAACAAGCTTACAATTTACAGTGTCCTTCTATCTGACTTTCTACTTTTGGTTAAGGTTAAATAGACAATTGAACAAAAATAGGCATACTATGCAGTCTCCTGTCCTGGAAAAAAATGTGCTTTAGACAGTGATAGTCAGTGTAGTCTAACAAAAGCTGTGTATCTTTTATTTGCAGTGTCCTACTGTATCACTCACACACAAACACACACACACACACACACACACGAAAACACACACACACACACACACACACACAAACAAACAATGCTGTATATATCAGTCAAACAAAGCCCCCCAAGAGCACAAGCCTAATGACTCTTCATGTCCAGATAGGTAAAAGATCCCAGAGGAGGACATCAGGAGGACAAACAAATAACTAGTCCTTATAGGGCTGCATGACAGTGACAGTCCACTCCTTTTTGTTATTTTTTTTTATATAAAACCAATCACAATGTTATGAATTCAACAATGAAAACCAACAACAATTTTATGATGTAATACATTTTGTCTGGGCCTTTAGTAAAATAAAACCCATTTGACTATTTATTACAAGATATTAATGCATAGCCATGTCAGTGCCTTGACACTATAATGACAGAGTTATGCATAATGTCGCTAGCCATAAATTAGTGTTTGGTTTTAAGGTTTGACATCATATCATTATTTTTATGTGACATACCAGAATACACAGAGCTAAAAATGAGCTGTCGTTACTTTCTATGACTACTGTAGGACAAACCACACCTTCTTCTTCTTCTTTCGGCTGCTCCCATTAGGGGTCGCCACAGAGGATCATCCGTTTCCATACTACTCTGTCCTGCACTTCTGCCTCTTTCAAACCAACTACCTGAATGTCTTTCCTCACCACATCCATAAACGTCCTTCTTGAACTTTCTCTTTTCTTACTTCCTGGTAGCTCCATCCTCAGTATTTTCCTATCGATGTACCCCATGTCCCTCATCTGCACATGTCCAAACCATCTCAATTAGGCTTTTCTTACTTTGTCCCCAAAACGTCCTACATGTGCTGTCCCTCTAATAAACTCGTTCCTAATCCTGTCTATTCTCACCACTCCCAATAAGAATCTCAACATCTTCAACTCTGCTACCTTCAGATCTACCTGCTGTCTTTATTTCATCTGGTCCAACCATCTTTTCACTCTTCATCATCTTAATCGCTGCTCTCACTTCCTTCTTACTAATCCAATCCACTTCCTACTTCACCATCTCCACATCATCCCCCCTTTCTCATTTTCTTTCTCATTCTCTTTCTCATTTTCCTTGTTCATCAGCTGTTCTAAATACTCCCTCCATCTTCTCAACACACTCTCCTTACTAGTCAACACATTTCCATCTCCATCCTTTTTTGCTCTAACTTGCAGCATATCCTTCCCAACTCGGTCTCTCTGCCTTTTTCTTTTCTCCTTCTTTAGTGTCCAACTTTTCATAAAACTCCTCATATGCCTTTTCTTTAGCTTTTGCCACATTCCTCTTTACCTAATGCCTCATCTCCTCTTACTCCTGCCTACTTTTCTCATCTCTCTGTTAATCCCAATTCTGTTTTGCAAACCTCTTTCTCCTTATGCTCTCCTGCACTTGCTCATTCCATCACCACATCTCTTTTTTCCTTTCTGTTTCCAGCTGTTACACTAAGAACCTTTCTGGATGTCTCCCTTATAACTTCTGCAGTAGTTGCCCAATCATCCCACACCTCTTTACCACCACCAAGCCCTTGTCTGATCTCTTTCCTGAATCTCACACTACAGTATTCCTCCTTCAGTTTCCACCATCTTATTCTTCTTTCAGTCCTCACTCTCCTCCTCTTCTTCTTCACCTCCAAAACCATCCTACAGACCACCATCCGATGCTGTCTAGCTACACTGTCCCCTGCCAACACCTTACAGCCTGCAATCTCCTTCAGGTTGCATCTCGTACACAAAACATTGTCAACCTGTGTGCACCTTCCTTCACTCTTATAAGTCACCCTATGCTCCTCCTTCTTCCTAAAATACGTATTCACCCAGTGGTGAGTGGTCAGGGCCAGCAAAGCCTACTCTGCTGGCCTAAACACTTTCAGAAGCACTGACCTACATTTACAACATAAATTCTAATATTTGTTCCATGAAATTGTATTAATTTATTGTCAACAGTTTATTCTCTTTATTTCGTGGCATTTCTCATGACTGCACTGCGTTCAGCACGTGGATGTTATATTTTTTGTCCAATCAGATTTCAGCCTCTATGTGCTGCCATATCAATCTAATCTGCCCAGGGCCTTCATAGTCTCTTGTGCTGGCCTTTTTTTTTTAACCATTGTCTCCTTAAGAAATAGCTCTGTTTCTGGAACCAATCAAATTTTAATTTTGCCTCACAGGGCCAGCCAGCTGGCCCACAATAGCATCAGCATTTTTCTGTTCTCTGAATGGTTGGTCAGAGGGAAACTGTTACAGCCAAGTTTGACTATCAAAACACGTGTGTAGTGCGCTGCACACATGAATACATCTGAGTTAGATTTTTCTTATGCCTACAGAGGAAGAAAAATGTATTTGGTCACGGATATATTTAAAAATACATTTTGAAGAAAAGCTAGACATCGTGAGGAGAGGTCGGCCCGAACCCGAAACTAGCTATCTTGTCTCAGCCCAAGAAAGGGTTTGTTCACCACTTCCAGACCAGTGAATACTAGCGGTACCAATGGCTTACAGCCTTTGAGGAGCAGTGCAAATTATTTCTATGCATCTCTGGTGAGTAGGTTGTATTTTATTTAATTTTTTTATGTTTTTGTCATGTTATCAGACAAATACTGATTCTGAACTGCTCCAAATAATGTAGGTGGCACAGTTGCGGTTGTAGTGTAGAGGTTCGGAGATGTCTTAACTGGGTTTCTTGCTTTAGTAAAATTGTATTCACCCTCCATATGTGAAATGCCTCTCTTTTTGTAATGCCACACATTGTTCTATTGCGTTTTTGTAGTGTATTGAGTTTCTATAACTACGATGTAATAGTGGTGTTATTAAGAGGTGGATTAAGTTGGGTGCTCACTGAAGGCCAGGGACTAAATGCACAACCCACCACTGTATCCTTTTAGCAAAATCTACCACCATCTGCCCTTCCACATTCCTCTCCCTTAGACCATACCTACCGATCACCTCCTCATCACTTCTGTTCCTTTCACTAACATGGCCATTGAAGTCTGCCCCCTTCACAAATCATTCTTTCCTAGGTACACCTTCTACCACTTTATCTAACCAGAATTTTTCCTTCTTCTCCATCTAACAACCCACTTGTGGAGCATAAGCTCTGATGACATATATCATCACCCCTTCAACTTCCAGCTTCACGGTCAGCATCAGAAATTCTCTTTACATCCACTACACTCTTACTGTACTCTTCCTTTAGGATCACCCCTACACCATTTCTCTTTCATCTACACCATGATAGAACAGTTTAAACCCACCTCCAATGTTCCTGGCCTTAATCCCTTTCCACTTGGTCTCATGAACACACAACATATCTACCTTTCTCTGCTCCATCATATCAGCTAACTCTCTCGCTTTACCAGTCATAGTACCAACATTTAAAGTGCTCACCAGAACCTCCACTCCCCTCCACTTCTCCTTTCTCTGCTGTCTCTGTAGATGTGTTCCTCCTCTCCTTCTCCTTATATATTTATAAATGAGTGTTGTATTACATTTCATGATACAATAATATTACATAATTTTGATTTAAATGTTAGTAATGCATTTTCTTTATACACTTGAATAATACGGATTAACATAAACTTATTTACTGTACTCTACTGAAGTCAATATGTTAAGATGAATGACCTTTTGTTGTGTTGTCTTGGATGTATTGCAATTATGTACAGTAAAAAAAAGAAATGCATTTATTACATCTCCAGAAACTCCTAGGGATGCGAAAGTGGAGCTTCCCAAGCCTAACACTGCCTGATATGTAAGACACTGACAGCCAATGGTGGCTTTTCAAGTCAAGCAGGGTCAAGATGACAATGTTCCTCAGGCATCTCCTCAGAGCTGATCACTGAAGGGACAAGGTTGTCTTGCAGTGACAGCAGGCCATTTTGAAAGCTCCGCTTCTTGCACGAGTCAAGTCAAGATGTTTCGTTGTACAGCAGAGGACAATCTGTGACAGGAGGACAAACTTCATACATGCCTGAGTCTGCAAAGTCAAAGCCCTCACCCTCATGTTGCGAGTTGATACGTGCTAGTGAAGGACACTTTCTGAAGATGAAAAGTTCAGTCTCCTCAGGTTCAAAGTCAACTGTGAAAATGTCTGAGCCTTTTTTCTGACAATTGACATGTTGACTAAAATCTTTTGCTGCTCATTTTTGCACTTTTTTTAAAAGGATGTGACTTCAAAGCTTTATTTCTTTTTCTGGATCGTGTTTCCATTTGCATGTCCTAAATTTCAGTTTTGAACATTTTCAACTTTTTCCTCACACTTTGTTTTAATGGTATTAGCCCCCATTCCATTTTTTCTCACTCTCGATTTCCCCTACATTTCATGCATCATTTCTCAGTTTAATTGTATCTGGATGAAATTCTCCTCTCTCTATGTGTCCAGCACCATTCAATTAAGCTTTTGCCAGCAAAGCGTAGGCACTGCTGCTGTGCCACCCGGCCCAGGCTGGAGCACACTGAGGGAGACCAAGTGCTGACCAATTTTGTAGCCTACTAGATCCTTTTACGACACTCTTTCTGTGTACAGCTTCCACTGTCATTCTGCCTTCAGATCAGCTTTTTTCCACATCTGAGAATCATTTTAATCATTCGAAGAGAAAGAATGTAAGGTCACTCTCTGTGTGAATTTCTACTCTCCTTTTCAAATTGAAATTTGGAGTGACATTCACTTACAAATGACTGGGTTAAAGAAAAGCTTAAAAGGCATAATGTTAAGTCAGTAGTATTTTTGACCATTTAGGTAATTAACCAAATTATGCACTTGAACAGCTATTACTTAAGTCACTATTACATGCATTACTCTACATAACCAACCTTGGATAGACATACATTTTACCATAATAGACTTGGTGGTGATTATTCATCTTATTTCAAATTCTGATACAGTATTTCTTGCTGAGTAAGTGAAGGCTGGATTATGCTAATTGTGGACTGGTTCAGAAGCATATAAAGTACAGTTTAAATATTTGTGGTGATTCAATACAGTAATTTACAGCAACAGTATCTAAATGTTATGTTTCTTAACGTCAACTAATACAAATATACTAATATACTATACACAAAGGTTTGAGAAACCATTTGATGCAACATGTAGCACGAATGTACATTTAGAATGCATATAAATCTTCCCTTTTTAACAATTCAGTTTTATTTTCTGTAACCTTTTAACAATGTGGACTGCCACACAGCAGTTTTACAGAAATAAAAGTTTATCCTATTTATGCTAGGAGCAAGGAAAAACATGTTAAGATGATACTGGGAGGAAACCTTCAGAGGAACCAGACTCACCAAACAAAGATTCAGTTTCTTATTTATGTTTTGTATTTTTTTGTCAGCCAAAAGTGCTTTCAATATTATTGTGTGTATGTACATATTTTTATACACAGTAATAAATATAACATATGACCATGTGAGAAAAAGATCACCCCATTAAGCTGTTAGCATGGACCTGGATCACATGGCTTGACTAGAGTATCTACTGAAAAAATGATGACTGATATTGCTTGTTATAAATCCTGTCTGTCCTTTGTCAGAAGACCAGCCAGCATTTCACCATGGCATTGAAGACATTCTCTGATATGAAATATGAAGAACAAAGCCTTGCGGAATACCTTTATTACCTTCACAAAGAAAGTAGTCTGCACTTATACCTAGGTCCTAGAAATACATCTCTCCACATGTTAGATTCCAGATGCATGAGTCTATTCTTCATTCTTTGTTTGTAATTATAAAAAAGTGTCTTCAGACTAAAATCATATTGTCATAATTGAGAGGTAAAGCTGAATGCAAGTGCATACAGTAAACTGCAAAAAAAACTAAAACAAAAAAACATCATAATTATAGCAGAAGCTTGACAATGAGACATTGAATAACCGGAGCTGAAGCATGGTTCAAACAGGATGTGTGAGTAACATGACATTCAGGGGCTGATGGGTAGTGTAGTTCTGTGCCCCTTTGGTGTTACCATGGCACATATCATTAGAAAATAATAATGGGATTGCAACACAGCTATGTAAGTGATCTGGATTGTTTTGGCATTTACAATAGTGTACATTTTTCCTACACAGAAATTAATTTTATGTTGAACAAAGTTCATCAACATCAACTTTTGATGAAAATATAATACACTTAGTACATTGTTTCAACAAAAAAATTGTAGGAAATCATATATTTCTCCTTCAGTGTTGAATACTTGAAGAATTATCACTTAGTGGTATGTGGATTAAATTCTGCAGTTCACCTGTCAGTCATCATGTTAGTAGAAGAAGTACAATTAATCCTACTGATAGCAGCAGCGTCCAATGTGGTTCGACTTGGCCTCCTGCATTTTGAGACCCCTCCATTGGTGGTTCAGAACCTGCGGGTTCTCTCAGAGGGGCAATCTATGGCGTATGGTCAAGGTCATGCTGCAAACCCTACATGCCTTAGATTTGTGGAGAGATCCTAGGTTCCTGTCTCAGGGTCTCATGCTGGAATTCCTGGTCATCATGTAACACTTACAACAGATGCGTCCCTCACGGGTTAGAGGGTTGTCATAAGTGCCCGCTCCGCCCAAGGTCTCTGGAAAAAAAAACCCCATCGGATATGGCATATCAATTGCCTAGAGATGCTCGCCTCCTGAACAAGTTAGATCCTCAGGGGTAATTGCTCTCCTTCAGGGCAGGGTATATACAAGCCACTTAAATGAGGTATCAGATCTCGAGACAAGGGCCGAGACCCAGGGAAAGGTGACTCCACCTTATTGTGGTGGAGAAAATCTGGGAAAGATTTAACAGAGCACAGGCAGACCTGTTTGCAACGCAAAAGAAATCACACTGCCTCCTCTTGGGCTGGATGCCATTGTACAGCCGTGGTCGAGGCTGCACCTACATGCTTTTATCCACGCTCCTGTGAGTTCTGGAGAGAGTTCGCCGGGATGGAGTGCGAGGCAGGCCAGGCAGGCCATGGTTTGGGGACCTGGTAGCTTTCTCAAACACACTCCCTGGGAGATTCCTCTCATGGTAAATCACTCCCGGCTAGCGCTGTGGAAGAAACTAGAGTGCCTGGGACTTGTCCATTGTCTTCGAGCCATTGACCAAGGTGCTTTTAAGGTTGCTTACATTAAAGACTGTGTTTCTCCTGGCCATCTCCTTTCTCAAGAGATCTCCAGGCCCTCTTTGTGGCCCCCTCTTTCCTGGAATTTTCTCTGGGTATGGCTCCTCGGTCGACACGTGACCTGTTATGCTCCGGGCATTCTTTCCTTCTCCCTTTCATGCCCCAGACCGGGAAAAGCTTCACCAACTGTGTCCAGTGCGAGCATGTGGATATACATCCACAGAATGGAACAGTGGTGGAAGTCGGATCATCTGTTTATCTGCTGTTGCCCTACTAAGAGAGGGCAAACAAGCAGTTCCTCAGCAGGTGGATTGTGGATGCTATTTCATCCTCCGATGAGTCCTCTGATCCCCCTACTTCTTTCAGGGGCAGAGCTCACTCTACTCGGAGTGGGGCAGCTTCTAAAGGGGTCACCAACATACCTTTTCTAAAAATAGCTTACCATAGCGCCACTTACCAGTGAGCTGCATAACATTTTTTTTGTTGCTATTCTTTTTTAAATCTGTCACGGATAGACCAAGATTCGGAAACTGGAGTATGGGTAAACTTTATTTAGTCTGAACATATACAAGGCAGAGGCTTGAGGAGAAATTTGAACCGGAGAGTGGGTAGAATCTGTAATGCGGGTAGATTCCGTAATGTGAGTAGAATCCGGAAATCGGGTAGAATCCATAATGCGCGTAGTCCAGGGATGATCACTAATGTCAACCTTTAAAGGCATACCTATCTTGAGCTTTCTCCAAAGCGGAGCCAGAAGCATGGAAGTACGGGGAATACTAGTGGTAGGAAGTCCGGTAGATCTCTCATGGCATGGAGTAGATTCGACCATGAGTAAGGTGGAATCGGGACCTTATAAAGGGGAAAGGTAATGGGGAACAGATGTAGGTGATTAGAGCAGGGAAAGGCTAAATAAACGTTTAAGCCTTGGAGGGAGGCGTGGCTGGCGGTTCCCTGAAACAAATCACACTTGCATTGGTGTGAATATAAAAATTACAATATTAAAATATAGATGACTGGATATAGATGAATATCATATCTTTTTATTATTAACAATAACATATAATTAAAGGTAAATTTAACAAATTTGTTATTTTAGTGTGTATCAAACTCGTAGCCCTTCACATTAATTGTTACCCAAGAAGTAGCTCTCAGTTTCAGAAATGTTGGTGACCCCTGCTCTGAAGCTTTGTCCTCTGGAGTTTCGCTACTAGACATTTGCAGTGCTGTTGGCTGGTCATAAAGGTTTCCATGCCACACTGCCTGCATCCCTGCAGCGCTTCCTTCTCTTTTCTGAAGCTAGGGCCGGTTCCACTCCATATGCTTTTATAGCACCCTGGTCATGACGATGCGCCTTTCATTGGACTGATTATACATGTGATTCAGAGTGTGGACAACACAGAAGCGTTCCCAAAGCGCTGTTAACGCAGCGCCTGGTTTCCTCGTGGAACCATAGCTACATGGGGACATGGTTTGAGTGTAAAATCTTGAGTGGCCTGCTATACAGCTTCAACCCTATTGAAAACATTTAAAAAGCATTTAAACACTGACTGCACACCAGGCCTCCTACATTAGACATTACTCTAAGACTTCCATACCAATATCTAGTGGAGCATTTTCCCAGAAGAGTAGAGGTTATTATAATGACAAATGAGGACTACATTTTGGTTTGTTGGATTCATAAAGCACATACAACTCTTATGGTCAGATGATTCAAATACCCAACACAAGTTCTTTAATGACTGCTGCGAATACAGTGTCTCTATCTGTTCATTACAAATGCTTTCATAGGCCCCCCACCAGGCCTGCTTATTTCTGTGTAGACCAATTCATAGGCCTAATTGAACCCTATTAACATACCAGCTCCTGTGATTACACTAAGAACTAAAATAATAATAAACCAACGAAGTTTTTACTGTACTTATTTATTAATTAATTTATATTTCATTTACACATAAACATCAAACCTCCCCTTTTATACACTTAGGAGTTTCATGGCATTTTTTAGTTTGATAGTGAGGAAAAGTGGAAGGGTCTTTGAAACGCCTCATGTAATGTGCATGCAAGTGAAAGCCTGAGTGCATTTATAAAGTTGCAGAATGAAAATGGTGTAATGAAACGTGTCCTATGGGAAGTGTGTGTTCATATTTACAGTGGATCCTAATTTGTTGATAATTAAGTCCTGTTGATGAGTGAACTGATCATATTAGGGCTTTGAGAATGACACAATTGACAGACACAAGTTTCATCATTTCAATATTTAAATAATGTGAAATTAAAGGGTGAAATATTAAAACTGTACATATTGTGATTTTTTTGCACTTTGTTTGACAGTGACAGACTCTGTGTGCGTGTGTGTGTGTGTGTGTGTGTGTGTGTGTGTGTGGTGTGTGTGTGTGTGTGTGTGTGTGAGAGAGAGAGAGAGAGAGAGAGAGAGAGAGAGAGAGAGAGAGAGAGAGTTACAGCAAGAGTTCAAAACCAAAAACTTTATAGTGGAAAGATAACCCTCATCCTCACAGTACTTTGGTCTATTCGACAGCTGCCACCTGTCTATGCTGGCCAGTTCCCATAGTGAGACCATTTCGTTCTCTTCTCATTGTTCATTCTCATTCTTTACTTTTAGTTTGTGCTCCCTTGGTAATGCTTTTATTGTAGTGTGTCATTGCGCCTGTGCCCTGACCTTTCAGGTATCCCTCTGGTCTCATACAGTTATTCAGCAGTGGCCCTTTGGTACCAGAATAGTGTACCTTCCAACCTGTCACACAGTGACACCTATGCCCTTCCTTCACTAGGTGCTTATTTACACTATTATTAGAGTGACCTATAAGTTGCCATTCACTATGACCACAATGACAGCATGAAGTAGGTTCATAATATAGTGAGAATGGCAGGCAGTAGTACAAACTATATACAACTTCATGTTCTGGTTACTACTTTGCAGTGAATATTCTGCTGACACACACCATTTAAAGCTTTTTAGCTATTTTTTTTTAGGTCCCTGGAATTATACTGTATATTAGACCCAGTTTAACCCAAATATACATTTTTTTTTAAATTGCTACTTTTTAAAATGGATATGCTGTTTCTCTCTGTTTCTATCTATTAACCATAATTAAGTACTAATGATAATGTGTACCAAACCACATATTGTACATTAAATAGTGTGTCTGAGTAATAACAGCCAAATTTATGTTTTGATATTCTATTTAATGTGATAGTTTGAAGTTTCAGATTCAAAATAATATAAATACAGAATACATTTTCTCACTGATACAGAAGAGCTATAAAGACATTAAATAATAAGGTTTTACAATTATAAGATAACAACTGTCAGGCCTGCTGAGTACCAGGTGAACTTTTAAGTTAATTTTGATTTCTAAGTGGGAGGATCATTTTAGACACCAAATTTACTGCAGGTCTGTTCATGCACTTCTGACCTGATCACTGATGAAACAATGTAACAGCACAGAACAGGCAGAACAAGCTGTCTTTATTGGTTACAGAGCTAAAACAAAAGTCCATGTAGAAGTATGAAAGATTACTCCCCTGAGACCATTGAGCACTCAAGGATTCTGTGTAATTTTACTAAATCCCTAGGCTCTCCTGTAAATGCTGTTGAGCTACTTGGCTAACTTCAGCTAGATATACACTATATAAAAAATGTTGAGGGCAAAATATTCATTTTATATTTATTTATTTATTTATTTATTTATTTATTTATTTGACCTGGCCTTTCAGATTTGCTATGTTTGTTGAATTTAGCTATTTGATTAAAATTAGCCAGCTATCTCATTGGGTGAGTATAATGTGGGATTTATGTCTAAGGATGGAATATGATGGCTCTTCATTTATCTGGAGTGTCATCTAATACGTGTGCAAGATATCACCAACCAATTTGACTTAACAACCCTGGTCCATGTGAATTAGTATTGCAGAAATGCAGAGGTGACCACCACAGTTTAAATTGATTTACCACATCATATCTAACAATTAATAAAAAAAAAAACTTTACTCACTTTTGGGACCTTGACACATTTCATGAAGGATATATATTTTTCAGAAAATAGGTAATGGCAATAGTGTGCTAAACACATTTCAAAGCTTTCAGATAAAACCTTACTTTATATTTTTTGGTTTTATATAATCCATTCTCATCCTTCGCTTACTACCCCAACAAACCTTAAGCCCCAGACACAACTCGGTGTCACTTACCTCTACCTTCCACCTTCAGTTCTCCATCTTGCTCCCTCACTCTCTCTCAGGTAGCCATGATGAGCTAGAGCGCTGCAACTGACAGGCCTGAACGATTGATGTTTGAACAATGGCCGACCTACTCGCAGGAGGAGGCAAAAGTAAAGCAGAGGCCTATAAATTTTTTAAGAGCCTAAGACGGAGTGATTGATGTGCTCCTTATCCATTGCTCGTGCCTGGGAGCAGGTAATGGAGTTGTGTTTAACTAGGTCTCTGGGGGAGGCTTTGGGCAGACGTGATGGGGCTTTAGGGGGATGTGGGGAGATGGCATTTGTCAAGAGCACAGGCGAGCAAGCTTAATCCATAACTGCTGGGTTTCTTGGTGGGAAACCAATTACTCCATTGAACAGGCCACCAGTTCAGAGATCTATCCCTATAATATGTCTTTAAATATCAGTTTGGTTGCAGGTTTGTTGGAGAATGGTGTAATTAATGATAGTGTTATTTGACTATAGTTCTTCCACAAAAAATAAATAGCGAAAAAACTCTGCAGCAAACTCAGTAGGGAGACTTTGGACTCCAATTATACAGTTTGGGTTTAAATAAATGGGTCTGAGTGTTAAACAACAGTGACAGCAACTCAGTAACACCTTAGATATGTAGACTTTTACAAATAATACTATTTTATATTAATAATAATCATTTTACATGTTCTAGCAGCATTATTTTTTTTTCACTATGCGCCACACAAAATCCATTTGCATCTCTTAGAAAGGGTGTTGTGATGGGCTGCAAACTCATTTTAACAACAACCATCTGTAAGCCAAACACAAGCTGTTATGACACTCCTCGCAAAATGTCATATTTACAGTTATGGGTCTACTCTTGTGTAAAACCCTTTTGAACTGCAGAGAAGGCTGTTTTCTGAAAGTAGGGCTTTTTCAGTGAGAGCATGCATACCCACTCATCACCCTGCCTCGCCTCTCCACTCATTCTCCACTTGCTGGTAATACATTTTACTTACTTATGGCAGTATGGATGTGGAGGGGGATGCAGGATTGGAGGGTGTACAGCATCTATGCAAATGACAACAGTATTTTCTCGTTGGCAGTTTGTAGGAAAGAAAAGCTGAGCGTCATTACACTGATTTGTGCTCATGGCTCCTCTGGTGAACTATCTCTATGCGTGTTGTGCATCGAAGATGATGAAATGCTTAGAGCCAGCTCTCAGCGTACCTTCTAGCGACAAGTTCTCGCTTGCATGTCTGGCGCTCTAGCACAAAAGAAAACAACATAATAAATAAAGGTGGAAATGAAGAGGGAAATAAATGACAGTTGAAACTGATGACTTCTCTTGATATTTCCAGAAAGGACTGAAGAGCTATGCAGTGGAGAATAGCATTATACTATTTATATAACTTTGCAGTAGACTGATAACTGGCATATTGTTGTCTTCACCTCTTTAGGGATAACACTTAGATAAATATTTTTGGATAAGTGTTATCTATAAGATTAGATAGAAAAGAATAAGGATTACACCTACTGTAAATGTAATTGTAAAAGTAGTGCACATCATCAATGGCAGATTAAGAAGTTTGGATTATACTGGAATACATACAGTATAATAATATGATTTGGTCCATAGTAGAACAACATTTATTTAAAGCAAGACAGTAAAGCATTGAAGTGATTTCTCAGTTATATAGCTGACATGAGTAGAAATCGAAGGAGAAAAAAGAAAAATACCATAAAAAAAAGAAACCTTATTATTAAATTTCAATTGGCCATTTCCTCCATTCTCAGAGCAGTTGCTAAAAGATTAGGATTTAGAGACATTTTCTCATTCGTTGCTCCATTTCTTCAACATCCTGTAGTTTGCACTGGGTGAATGTTCCATTACAGGACAAGTAAAAGATCTGAGAGAGTGCAGCAACGTGTGATGGAATTTCAGTTTGTTGAAAATGAAACACAGGATCTGAGTGGCAGACAAGAAGACAGAAATGAAAGAGTGAGAGGGACAGAAAAAAAGAGAACACAGAGCAAAGAAGCATGAAAGCATTGATAGTAGTCTGAGCGGTAAAAGGCGCTACTAATAAAAACCTCCACAGCACAAGGTCAACCTAGAACTGGTTTAGATTGGCCTGCAGATTGTAAGACACCACAGAGAAAAGACCTGGAGGCCAACCTAATGTAAGACTTATTTTTCATTTCCTCATTCTTCAGAAGGGACAGATTATAGTGCTATTGAGCATATATTGCTAGCTTTCGTTCAAAATACCATGTGCTTTTGATTTAGCAAATGATTAATTTCACTGCATCCATGAGAAATACATACTTGAACACAATTTCAAGATTGAATCTAGAAATGTCTAGAAAGTCTTAATAGTTTCATATTATTCGAATAATGAGAGATATTTATTAAGCTTGACGGCATTCTGAATATTGGCTCACTTCCGCCAACATCTTATAAGATGCATATTCACATATTTGTTGCTGTCTGATTACATATTCTTGTACACTATCACTTTTAGAAATCAAATTTGTAAGTGAGAAAACTGCACTGACAAGTTGCTTTTTTAATTATTTATTTTAAAAAGTGTCTAATCAATGAGTCATCTTACATTTAATATTGTGTGTTTTTAATAAGGAGCGCTCGTGTGTGAGAGAGAGAAAGCTCTATTAGCACAGTTGAGCAGGCGATTTCCGATGCCCATTGAAATAACTTCATAGATGCTTGTTGAACAACAACGTTTAATGTGGTGATATCATCTTAAATTGCTGGTTTATTTGACATCAAAAGATAAAAAAAATGTGACCACAAATTTTCTTTTATGTCTCAATGTCAGGTCAGAATAGAAGTTTCACTATTATGTGGTTTATAATTCCATGTCTTGTTAGAAAGGTGATTATTATAAGAATACATAGTCATGACGTTAGGTACTTATTTTCATACGTTTTTGGTTCAAACAGGATAACATGGCACAAAAAAAAGAAAAAGAAAACTCGATTACTGTGCAACATAAGGTTGATGGTGGCAAATGACTAACAAGCTGCGGTAAAAACACCTTCTATAGTCTGTCCTCATTCCAAAGGCACCTGTATGTTCATTTGCTGCTTTTGTTCATCTCCAATGAGACTTACTGCTAACTGTGTTGACAAAGATCTGCATAATGTGTTCTATAAACTAGCGTTAGCTCCTGACTCACAGGTACATGTTAATGACACATATTAATGGGCCTCTCAAAGAGCATGTGTTCTGACTGAGCAAGAAACCTAATTAATTAGCAGATTCTAGTTTTGATGTTGCTAATTTCCTCATGTTTCTGAAATTCATTAAGCACTGTCTTTCTGGACAGTAAAGCAAGTCCCTGGTTGATGTGTACTCCTACTCCCTGTTGTTTGCAGCGTTTGTCACATTAGTAATATCATGGGGGGAAAAAAAACTTGCTTTTAAAGTTAACAGTTTAAGTGCTTTAAATTTCAGTGCTCAGTTTGAATGTTTCACATGAACAAGCTTGTAGCCTTCCATTATACTCCAAAGATAATTGGCTGGTACGTAGGTAACCACAGTAATGTGGATTCTAATAATTTCTAAAGCTAAAATAGGATGATCTCAGTCTCCCTGGAACATTTTGTGCAAAGGAAGAACAGATGTGGTTAATTTAGTGGTACCAGACTGGACTCAGGTACAGACTGCTCCAAGCTGAATATAAATAGGAATTATTCCTACATGTCTCCTAAACCTCTTTTTCACAGACAAAATCAAACCACATTTTATTGATACTTTTCTATAACTAAAATTGCATTGCACTGCCATTTGACAAAAATGTTCACACATGACAGACAGAAACAATAACGTTACACAGAAAACAATTTCTACTGTAGAACATCACTGCTGTACAGCAAAAAATTGCAGGAACAAAATGACACATCATTTCATAATTAATGATAAAAGAAGTTTGAAATAAAAATTGAAATGAAGAAATTGGTAAGAGACACAATAAAACTATTTTATAAATAAATAATATATGTATCTATGTCACATATCACATGTCACATTTGTCTATTATAGCACTAATCTAGAAAGGTAATTGTTATAAAGTAAAATCACATTAAATCACATAGGTTTTTACAAACATTCTTTTTTTTGTTTTTCTGCATGTTTAATTGAAATAAAACTTTATGTAGAACAGCAAACATAAAAAAATTAATCCTATCATCCAGAAATTTTGAGCTTTCATGTTGGTGATGCCATAGCCATCCATGATGAGAGCATGTTTTGTCAGAGGGAGGCCTGGTATACTCTCTTCCATATCAACTGTGGGCATCTGTGAGCTCAGAAGGGGTGGAAAGCCCTTTCCTCAGAGTGTGTTATGCCACCCCATAATGCAGCATTAACAGCAATTTGAATAAAACTGGTTGGCACCAACACTTCACGTATCTCTAAGGAAGGTTGTGTTAAGCTGGCTTCACACTGTATAATACTCAGCCTAAATTTTGCTGTCACAGCTACAACTAAACATCAAAAAGAATCTTCGGTCAGAAGTTGAGATCCTGGACTTAGGATGCGTGATGTGACTTGCTTACTAGTGGATTTAATGCCAGTACGTGACCAAAGGCAGTCAATGTCATGCAGTGTCAGAGAATTCTGCCTAAAATCTCAGTGTGACCGCGGCTATGATACTTGTCTAAAATCCCCAATAGCACGGCAGCATATGATTACATAAAACTCATGGGAGGCAGCAATATCCAAAAATAAACAAAAAGATATTGGATTTAAAAGAAAAACAGATTGTTGAATTGGAATATAAGACAGAATATCTCCAACTTCTCATAACAATTATATCATGATAGGACACGCAACATGTAGAGTAATAAAGGATGAATTACAGCTTTCAGGTGTGTAACTGGATAAATAGCACACAAATCAGAATGAAAAAGAATCGTTTTATACAATTTTATCTGCCTTAATGACAATGAGAAAGTATTTTTATGCTTTCCAGCTGAAAGCTACAAAACCTTCATTGCTGCGCACACACTATGGCAGAACATGGCTATTTTTATTGTTTAATCTAACATATACACACTATCACACAGCCTGTTATAGAATTCTTATTGGGATCATCTTGTAGGAATAATCGACTACTGGAATCATACTGTGTAAAACTGGCTTTAGCCTTTGCCCTTCCTGGTTGGTAGCTGTCATCGTATAAGGGAGAGTTGGCTGGTGGTTGGGAATTGGCCAAGACTAAATTAAGGAGAAAATCGGCATCTGACCATTAAATGATCTGAGTTCATCGCCGTCTCTTTGCTCTGAAAACTTAACGTCTCAAAGGACAAAAACTTTATACCACTTAGTTCTTTTATTCTCAGATAGTGAGACCAATTAAGTTTAACTAGTGCCTTTGCGATAACCCCTAATAAATGTGTCTTTCTAGGGTTGGGTATTTATCCAAAAAGGTTAAACCTACACCACAGGCTTCTCAAAAAACATCCATTCCATCACCCTTTTACCACTGCTGATTCTTGTGCATCTTTTCATGCACAAGAAACTTTTCAAGGGGAAACATGTAATAAAAACATAAAGACTTGATTAAAATAAGAGTTAAATTCCAGACATGAACCGAATAATTACATGCCTTTCTTTATCTAAACATTCTATTAAGGTCTTGTACAATAAATAGCCTTAAGTCAACAAACCACCGAACAACACTGAACTATACAACACTCAAACCGTATACTAATTTTCTCAGTTTAAAAAAGTGTGATTATCAGTAAAATAAAATAACAAACAAGGTCTAAAAGCTGCAAGCAGTAGAGGAAGGAAGGCGAGTGAGCAATTCTTGAAAAATGCTGAATGTTGCAGTTTCAGGAGGTTAGGTAAGGTGGGGAGAATTTCAGCCCACTAATGAGTTTCTAGAGTGAGTGGCTAGGGAATGTTGAACAGTTCTCTGAGGTGTAGGGACATGCTGACATACTTCCTTTCCCCTTTCTATCAAATCCCCCACACTTCAATTTTCCCCTCCCTAAAATTTAGCAATAGTTTTTGTGTCTGGAGAAAACAGGTGGAAGTGCCATGTGAGTGACTCATTCAAGGAGTTTTGAAAAGAATTAGTCAGAGAAATTTCTGCATCATATATTTTTTTGGTACAAATGTCATATTTTTGGGTGGTGGTGAAGCTAAGCTAAACTTATGCTACACTCATATTAGGTACAGTAAATAAACAAGGCGATTGAAACAGGTAATCTTAGAGTATACAGTATATAGACAAATATGTGTGGACACCTGACCATAAGATTCATATGTGCTTTTTTTTTTAATCACGTCATTCCACAATTGATCCCCATTTGCTCTTATAATAACCTTTTCTCTTTTAGGAGGAAGTACCACTAGATATTGGAGGGTGGTTGTGGAGATTTGTGCTCATTCAAGCATACAAGCATTAGTAAAGTCAGATACTGATGTAGGGTGAGGAGGCCTCAGATGCAGTCAAAACTTCAATTCATTCCAAACGGCTGAGGCCAGAGCTCTATAGCAGACCACTTAAGATCTTTCACTTCAACCATGTAAATCATATCTTCATAGAGTTGGCTTTGCGCACAAAAGCACTGTCATGCTATAACAGATTTAGATATCTTAGTTCAAATAGGCTGAAATTTTAATGCTACCATATTCAGACAGTCTGCACAGTTGCGTGCCTCCAACTTTATGTTAACTATATATAACTTTATGGTTTAGAGAAGAACCAATAGTAATAGTGTCAGAACACAGTAAAAACTATACCTGTAGACTACTTTCTGGGCCGTGCAGTGCTTTTCTTGAAGTGTATATGTGCGCTATCAGTATCATCAGTACTCATGAAGGTAAAATTCTTCATCTTTGCCAATCAAAATATCACTGCCTGCACCTACTGGCAATGATACATGTGACAGCACTAAGTATTTATAGTGCTTGATTTTCAATGAGAAGTCTGTATATCTCTTGTCTCCCTCACAGATAATAGGCAGTACACACTACTTAAGGCAGGTTTGCTGAAAACCTGGGTTCCCATGTAGTTGTTCCAGTGCATCCAGCAGCAAAGGAAGGCCGGCTTCTTACAGAACTCATTATAATCACAAAGCCAATACTAACAAACTAAAACTCAAAGAATAGCATTAATATCCCACATTGAAAAAGCCTAATAAATGACTATGTACAGTATCAATGAAAAACTCTCTGCCTCACTCAAAAATAAAACAACCAAATTGGATCCTATTTGGACACCCCTCATTACCTACAAACCACCAGGCAATTCCAATAGCAATAAAATCCCTATTGACAAATCATATAATCAAAGCCATACCACACAACTCATGCATAATCCCCAAAAACAAACTGCAAAAAAAAACAAAAAAAAACAACAACAACAAATGAAACACACATACATTTTAATTAACTTAACATTCTAGCTACTATTCTGTACACACTTCCTGCACAACCTCCCAGACCTAATAAGTACCATGTCCAAGTTGCATTCATTGTCTTGTTTAAAGGTTTATCTCATTAACTGTCTGGACTGTTATATTGTACACCAACACTTGCCTATTTTAACCATTAAATACATGGTTCAGTACTGCACATCAACAAATATGAGTGAAGTAAAACAAAGAAAGTCTCAGTTGCCACCCCAAAGAGGTGGTGGGCAATTAATTAAGGGACCACGTGCAATTAAAATACTGATTCAAAAATCTGACTTAATCTATCTGTAAATATTGTAAAGAATACATTGTTTATTAAGCAAAATCTTGATAAATGTAAGCGCATGGAAAGAGCGATGATGAAAAAAGTTGCAGGAAATGGAAAATGGTAAAACAATCTAATAAGACAAAATCACTAACACTCATGAATTAAAATGTAAGCAAGAGATTTTCTGTGGTTACAGAGCACTTTTTGAACCACATTGCCTTTTAGTTTTCTGTGTCTTTTGTGTGTTTGAGTGTGTGTGTGTGTGTGTGTGTGTGTGTGTGTGTGTGTGTGTGTGTGTGTGTGCGTGCATGCGTGCGTGCGTGCGTGTTTTCTGGCCCCTTTTTATATATTTAAGCAATAATTGACTGTAATGCTGCATGTTGGCCTGTTTGTGAAATAATACATAAAGTAGACAGGCATAAACATATCTTTTGTGTGTCTACTTGCACTAATGGGCAGAAAATAAACATGTGTCGTAAGAAATGAACAAACTGTTTAGCATGTTTCCCTAATGTTATGGACATTAGTTTGTGTTTTACTGGCTTAATGTAAAAACATGAGGTAAGCAACTGGTTAAAAGTTAGATGTTATTTTTTGATGATTTATGTGTTATTTTTCTATTATGTGCACTCTTGTATATACTCACAATTTTTTCCTTTCTGTACACTCTTTGCTCCAACACACATATTTGCCAGATTATGCTGTGTAAATGGCATCAACTGCCCTTACACTTCAAACACATGCACGCACACACACGCGCCAGACACACACACACACACACACACACACACACACACACACACACACACACACACACACACACACACACACACACCTTGGGAAGGATGACACAGGCAAGTGCGTTGGGGGTGATAGAGACACTTTTTCTGCAATCTGCTCTCAGTGACTGCACAAATCAAGCCTGACACTGTGGAGGCTTAACATAGGTGATACAAAGCAGCTCTGACTGGTTTCACAATCAGAATGCACAATGAAAGATTTAAAAGCTCCTGCTGCGAACCTTTGCAGGGTTTATTTAGCAGCTGCATTTAAAATTCCCTGGCACCATGGCTTTCAGCACAGTTACTTAATGAAAACCAGCTCAGGTTGAGCAGTGTATCTGGGTGAGGGTAAAATAGGCAAAGAATAAACCTGAAAGAGGAAATAGATCATATCTTGACACCAGTGAACTAAAATAACTCTTCCCAAATAATAACTATGGAGTTGTGAGTTCTTTTATTAATTTAATTCCACAACTTGAAATGTACTGGTTTGATTGCAGACAGCTATAATGTGAAACTTTCTGCAGTGTTATGGCTATGTGCAAAGTGAATGATAATTACTTCCAAACTAAATGATAATTACATACATACAATCTGTGGCTATATACATAAAGAGCACACGGGGGACTACACACATAATTATGAACACTTATTCTTCAGCTTTGAACGTGCTACATTTAATGAAGACCACAAAGGATGAGGAGTCTTCCAGGAGACCTTCAAACTGCATTTCTAATTTGTCTAGGTCAGCAGGCATCCCACAGATGTTCTCCTACAGATCGTAACCATCTGCCCTGCGCCGAATCAGCGTCCACCTCCACCATCATTACCACCCAGAAACAGTCTGTGTCAGCATGCATGATGTCTTTTTAACTTCTCTGACTGTAATAAAAAGGTCCTGGAGTCTTATTTATAAATGCATTAGAACAATAATCATTGCACAAAGGCCTTATACAAAATTTCAACTTTTTTTTATTTATTCCCTGCTCCTTCTCTATGTTTTTCAGATACAGATGCACACTGCATTAGGAATTCTGAACAAATAGTTCTCATCGCCACCAGATCTCCACCTTTACTTGTCACCAGATAATTGCAACACAAACAGAACACTGCATTCTGTTTGTGTTACAATTGATGAAAAAAAATGGGTTCAGAGGAAAAAAGGGGGCTAATTACCATGCAATGGTGTGCCATTCAAACGCCCCCTGCTTTTCAACTGGCGGCTTGCACAAGCGCAACGCTCCCACTAGCACTTATGTCATTAATAGAGCAAAACCTTTAAAGGCCTACACATGTCAGACAGGAGCTTTCCGACCACAGCGGCCGCTGCTCAGGGGACCAAATAAAAGAGGCGCCGATTATGGCTTGATGTTGAAACACAGAGCAGAGTGCTATTCCAGGAATGCTAACATGGGTGGATTTGTGTGTGTGAGGTTTTAGACTATTGATGTGTTCCTTGTGGTGTGATGATGACACATCTGCTAGGTGCATGCCGATTATCGTAATTTAGATATTTATGCACTAATTTGGGTGCTGATTTTTTTAAAATCTAGGATTCAGAAAGCACAGTGAAAGCACTGTTGAAAGATATGGTTAAGCGATTCTGTTTCAGTTGCAGTTATAAGACACAGACTCTGTGCTGTTCTTGTTATCTCAGTAGGACTTATGGATAGTCACTTATGAGAGTTTGAAGTGATAAAATCCACTTTTACAAGAACGTGCTTCTATGGCGGTGCTTACCTTTGCTTATGGTTTTGTGTGCTTTCCACAGAGAATAAAAACGTACCCCCTATGAGACCACAGTGTACTGTGTATTTGTTATGAATTCAGAGCACAGCAGTTAATGGAACATAAATCCAAAATAAAAGCATTTCAAGGCACATTAACCCATGCACATCTTAGTTCAAAGATTCAATGACCCCAAAGTATTTTTTCAAGAGTTTTCTCAATTTAGGCAACTTATGTTTTTTTTTTCTAGCACCAGCTGAAGGTTTGCTTCTGTATTTTTTCAAGAGTTTTCTTAATTTAGGCAACTTAGTTCCTTATGTTTTTTTTTTAGCACCAGCTGAAGGTTTGCCTCTGACATTTCTGTCTTTAGCACCATTACTGGTACAGTAGAAACAGAGTTTATCCATCAAGCATCTCTTTAGAATAAATGTCTCCGAGCTTATTTTAGGCAGTGTACATAGCCAGGAAGATTAGAGCAAAGGAAATTTTCAAACAAATGCTAGAGATAGAGTAAAACTGCATATCAGAGAAGCACATCAACACTTCACATGGTTTATTTGAAGTCCTATCTTACAGTGACTTGAAATAAGTCCCAATGGCACTTAATGATAATGAGCTTTAAGATGTAAAATATCTCTCTCTCTCTTTCTCTCTCTCTCTCTCTCACACACACACACACACACACACACACACACACACACACACACACACACACACACACCAAAACGCATACACACACACTAAGTTGTAAAGGATTGTGGGCATCAATAGCATATTTTCTATTAGAAAAGACTTTCTTTATCCTTTCCAATAGCACATATGATAAGCTTTTATAGAGCTATGTCTTTGCAGAGGAATAATGCCTTTGAATTTTTATGAAGATCTGTTTGTTTTCTTTAGATATTATACATATACTGATTTCCCAATTGTCAGCTAATGTCTCTTTACTTGATAGCTGTTTCCCACATGGGCTCTTCTTCTTATTCTTCATCATCTTTTTTGAATGTGCTCATCTCAAATTAATTCCTGATAATTCAGTGGATTGTGCATTGCTGACATTTTTCACAGCCACTGGTGGTAATATGTTAATTTAGTGTCTGTACTGTATTAGTTTTGATATAAGAATGAAAAAGCTGAAAAACTGTTTAGTTATATATATATATATAAAACATGAAACAGTAAAGATCTCAAACTTTTTCACCTTATGAAATAAATACAACAACCAAGGCTGTGATAGTCACCTAAGACAATAAATGTGCATAACAATGGATTCACAAATTTCTTAGATGGCTCAAAGCATGAAAACACACACACACACACACACACACACACACACACACACACACACACACACACACACATTATTCTTCACATTTATGCTTAACTAATTGCATAAACAATTTTACATTTCAAAACACAGTGTAAATGCAGCCATTGCCTTTCTGATTCCATAAGAAAAGGTTAATGCAAAATGAGTGCTGAATATTCAGAAGATGTCATATGTGAAATGCAATGCGCTCGCTGGATAAACACAAATCAGCTTTTGTTCCTCACAATCAATTTTGCTCAATGCAAATAAGGAAAGAAGGTCACCTTGTGATGAGCAAAATGGTTTTCCAGGCAATTCACAATTTCAACAAGTTTGTGATGCTGGCAGTGTATGTGTTAAAGAGAAGGTGACAGTGTATTTAAACAGGCAAATAACTGGGAAAGACAGTTGGGAGATATTTGTGGCGTTCTGTTGAGAATGCTTGCTTTAAAGGTACAATAGGCCAAAAGAAGTATCTAAAGCAAGGATACTTCTCATTTATAGCATAACATTTTTCAAGTGAGTTGACGGGGAGGAAATTTAAGGGGAAATTTCAATTTATATCACATTATCAGGAAAGACAAGATAATCTTCTTTTCCACAGTGCTATGTTATGTGCAATGTCAATATTAACCTTGCTTGTGTTTCTTCCAGAGGTGAGGCTCACTAGAAAATTACAGGAAATTAAAATTCACTCAGACCATACAGAAAGGGCCAGTAAAAAAGTAAATAAAACCAACCTTAAAAAACACCCCCCCCACACACACACCCACAAAATAAATAAATAAAACAATTTATGCTTGATTAATTCGATATGGGATGGTGGAACCAAAAAATGCATGATACCAGAAAAAACATGGAGAATGTCATGTCTGCAAATGGCCATTATTTTTATATTATGACCAAACTTGTTTGCTATTACAGGAAGCAAAACACAGAAATGGAAGCACCAGACAATTAATCAGAAGGATGTCTGGATCAATGCTGGTGAATCCAATTACATGGAGCTCAGGCTGAAACCAAACAGAGCTTAATGTGATCATGTTAGGTAGCACAGTAATACACATTATGACGTCACTCTACCACTGTCTTTTCTCCGTTTTGCTTTCAGTTGGACTTCCAAGCATGGTGGCATTTAAAAAGTAGGTTATGATATACATCAGAAAATGAACAAAACAAAAATCCATTAGTAACTCAAGAACTTGTAATGCGTTTTTTGCATCAAGGATGTACCTACTGTATATGCTGTTACTGTATATAAAATATACTTACTTCCTGCTTTAAAATTGCCCTCAGCTAAAAATGCAATAACAAATACTAACAAATGCCCTGCAGAGGAGATACAAACTGTGTGTACAACCTCTATATACACTATATGGACAAAAGTTTGTGGACACCAGACTATAAGATTCATACGTGATTTTTTTTTAAATCCCATTCCACATTCAGTCCCCATTTGTTGTTTTAATGACCTTCTCTCTCCTAGTAAGATAATCCACTAGATTTTGTGTGGCTGTAAGAATTTGTGCTCACTCAGACACAACAGCATAAGTAAAATCAGGTACTGACATTTTTAGAAATTTTAAAAAATTTTAGAAATGTTTTGACATTTTTAGAAATTTCCCCACTGTGGGATGGTTTATCTTATCTTAAAGTGACAAGGCCTGGGGTGCAGTCAGGGTTCCAATTCATCCCAATGGTGTTGAGGCCAAAACTTTAAAGAAGGTCACACAAGTTCTTTCACACCAACCTATGTAAATAAATTGTTATTTGTGGTTGTTTAATGCACAAGGGTTTGGGTTAAAGTGAGAGGACATTTTAATGCTACCACATCCTTTGACATCTTATACAGTTCCTCTAACTTTGTGGTAACAATTTGCAATAACACCATTCAATTATTGTATTTTATTCTCTCTATATTTAATAAATTATGGTATTGTATGAGGAAGTTAAGTGTGGCAGAGAAGTATGTGAGATTGATGCAGGACATGTATGAAGACAGTGTCACAGTATGAAGTAGTGTGCAGTAGGTGCAGTAGGAACGACAGACTGGTTCAAGGTGGAGGTTGGACTGCCTCAAGGAAGGATGTATTCGCTAGAGAGAAGGGGAATGAGTTAGTAGGAGTAAGACAAAGGTACATGTGGGTGAATGAGAGGGAGGGCAGTGGAGTGGTGTGGTTGCAGAAAGAAGAGGTGGTAAAGGTGGAGGAGTTCAGGTACCTGAGGTCAACAGTGTAAATGTAATGGAGAGTATGTTGGCAGGAGTGATTTGTGATAGCAGGGTATCTGTGAGAGTGAAAGGGAAAGTTTAGCAGAGTTAAAATTTTATTGTAAGTGAATGGAAGACAATGGACAGAATTAGAAAAAAGTTCATTAGATGAACTGTTCATGTATGACATTTTAGTGTCAAAGTGACAGAGGTGCGATTGACATGGTTTGGACACGTTCAGAGGAGGGACATGGGGTATATCGGTAGAAAAATGCTGAGGATGGGGCGACCAGGAAGGAGGAAGAGAAGAGGACAAAGGAGGCGGTTTATGGATGTGGTGAGGGAAGACATGCAGGTAGTTGGTTTGAAAGAGGCAGATGTAGAGGACAGAGTAGTGATGATCACTGTGGTGACCCCTAATAGAAGCAGCTGAAAGAAGAAGAAGAAGATCACAGAACATATTAGTCTCTGTTAACACGTAAACTTTAAACAGGCATTCTGTGATGAGCCTCTTTTTATTTATTCACTTCAATAAGACAAAAATAAATAAATAGATAAATAAATCAGGTGGTGGCAGATACTTCCATCGGTAAATTCTTAATAAATGTATCCAAATAAAAAGCTTTACCATATAAACATTTCTGTTTGGTTTGTTAAATACCACACACACACACACAAACACACAAACACACACACACACACACACGCACACACACACACACACACACACACACACACACACACACACACATTCTAGTGTATTAGAATGAACACATTAATGTAAACCTGTGAATTACTGATGGCGCTAAGGTCAGAGCTGCTGTTTTACGAAACTTTTAGCACCTGCTGACAAATCAAGTTAAGCCATTCAGAAAAGCTGGGGTATAAAAACCCATTCCAGACAGTACATATCTATGATTTTCTTTCTATATAAGAATTTTAGTTTATTTTTAATCCAGCCTAAATCTATCCCACTAAAACAAGGACTTTTTCTCTTCCTTGTCAAATCTGATGACCCACCAATCACAACAATGTTCTTCAATGCAGAAACATCCATTCTTTTCTGTTACTTGCTTATCAACTGATAAATGTTACAGTCAGCAAACAAATGGGGCTTTTTTTTTATGTGCAGGATGAGGGAAAGCAGAAGAATTGAAGTGATGGATTCTTCCCCTGCCAGGTGAAACGAAGGGAATCAAACAACAAACCCCGTCAACGAGGCACCTTTTCCAAGTCACTGCTTACAGCTGCTCTCCCATCTGTGGCACATTTAGAGGGAACCTGTGTGTGTGTGTGCATGTGTGTGTATGCGTGTGTGTACATGTCGGTGCACAAGTCCCAAAAGAACAAACTGCTTCCCAACAGGTAGTGTTTAGCAGTCGATATGTCATGTTTCTCTATCCAGAGCAGTAAGGAATAGAGAGAAAGAAATCACAATTTCTACCTGCCCCACCTGAGCCTTGACATCCTGTTCAATAGTATGAGGGATGAAAATAAATGGCAAAAACTATTGATTTCTTAGTCCATTCTATGTTTGCATAGTGCAAGGAAACCAATGAGTGCTTGCATTAAATTAAAATTTTATTATGCTAGTTGACAAACTGTTTTGGGTGCTATGGTCTTAAGAATGTATTTTCTAGACTTTTATCTGTCTGACAGTATGGATTTATCTATTTTGTCATGCCTTCCTTTGAACATGACCTCATTTCTGGCTTAACATACAATTTGTGGTACATTTTGCTTCCAGTTCAGTTTCTACTTTGACACATTTCAGCAAGTCTATTTTGACAACCGAGCTGCATTTCTAGATTTGGCTGAATGTGCAATAATTTTGGGGGTTGTGAAATTGAGCCAGATAAAAAGATAGGGACATGAAAAATCCACACACACGCACACACGCACACACGCACACACACACTTTGTAACAAAGGCCTCTACATTGCTACCCTATGGCAATATACAAACTTCAGGCTATAAGCAGCAAACTTTGCAATCTTAAATCTTTTATTTTTCTCAATTGAGTCTGCTCATGAGAGTAATGTAAGATGGCAACGTTGTTCCTCCTTTGACACCCCTTTGACATTTTTACAAATCACCAGGGAGTCACACGGCAGTAAAACAAGCACATGCCATTTACCCAGGTCTCATGGGAGTATATATCAGAGAATAGATTTCCACACTATCCCACACACATACACACATACACTTTTCTGTTTATTGCACTCCAATGAACTGCTAGGGCTGCTTTGGTAGCATTCTTAAAATGCAAATAATATTGCAGGTGTAATCATAGAACGATTTTCTAACATCATCATCAGATAATCTTTCCCAGGAGGTATGTTTATTCATTTATTCATTATAGAAGTTTAGAAGGGAAGCAAAAATTTTAGAACTGCAGGGAAGCAGAAAAAAAGGTCCAAAGGGTGAGAATGATATGATCAAAGTGAGAAAGAAGAGAAAGAGTCACAGCTTACACAGCTTAAAGCATTTCACTGCATGTCATACCCTGTATGTATGTGTATGTGACAAATAACATTTTATTTGATTTGATGTGTCACACAACCACACCTTAGAGTTAAATCCCTTGTCTATAGCAACATGTTCCTGTAGATCGACGTCAAAATGCTGAAAGCAGACCTAATCGATCGATCGATCGATCGATCGATCGATCGATCGATCGATCAATCGATCAATCAATCAATCAATCAATCAATCAATCAATCAATCAACCAACCAACCAATCAATCAATCAATCAATCTATCTATCTATCTATCTATCTATCTATCTATCTATCTATCTATCTATCTATCTATCTAATTAGCTCAAAATATAAAAAAACTTAGTAACCTAACTTGACTCACTGTGACCCTGATTATCCAGTTACTAATGACCTCTGTACATTTATGTTAATGAACATGATTTATCTTTGTCCTGTGAGATTTCTATCAACACACACGCTAACGCAGAGGCACAACTGTCCTGCAGGATTTCAGTCCCAAATCACAAGATTAATCTTAACCAAATATTCTGTGAACGTTTCTGACAAGCTGTCTAGCAAACACAACTCTCAATGAACAGTCCATCTCCTATTTGTACTGTATCTACATGTGTATACTTTTTGATACTTTCAGTATTTGTATTCCTTTATATATCTGTTTAGTCTAAATAATGTTTTACAGTTAGTTATATCCCTTATACAATGAAAGCAATATGTGCTTTTGTTTGGGGAATATTTTATTTGGCAATGGAGTATACAGAACCTAAAATATAACGTGTATAACGTTTCTTCTGAGGGAAAATTGATGACCAAGGTAGACATTGTCATAGATCAGTCATGAAAGTTTGTGCTGAGTTAAAGTATTGAATATTAAATGTGTGTTTTTGAGAGGGTAGATGAGTAGAAAGGCACATTAATTACTAGTATACAATAAATAGCATGTCAATATTGTTTTAGTTTTATCCCAAAATTAATATTTTAAAATGGTTGGTCTTCTTATTTTTGTTTGTTATTAACCTACCATGCATATATTACTATATATTTTCTTTAGATGATGTAGGAAAGTGTACAGGCATACACACACACTTACATACACACACACGCAGCATGCAACCCATTAGTGGCCACTGGCTTTGATCATAAAATATTTGAGAGGTGTTCCTGTTTTGCATATTTATGCATGAAAAACTTTGTTGATTGCCATGGAACGCCAAGCCAACACAACGTTCACACGCACACACAGCTGCCAGTGCAGACGGTAGCTTTCAAAAACAAATTATTTCTCTTAAAACCATCCCATTTAGATCACCATAGAGACACACTCATCTTCATTGAAGGAGATCAAAGAGAGTCTCAAGGTTCGTTCTTGCATCTTCAAATAAACCTGAAGCTTTCTTTCATGTGCATGTGTGTGTGCCTGTGTGTATGTGTGATGTGGCTGGGCTTGTAATGTGGCTGGGCTTGTCTTTCTGCAGGAGACCTCAAGTGGATGCTGTTCCACTGCCCTTAATGGCCAGAGGTCAATGCTCTCAGCCTTCAGAATAAATTTAAAGTCATCCCCAATACATAGATTTTTATCACTTTGAAATGAGGGAAAAGGTTTAGTTTTATCTAAATAAATTCAAATATCCTGGAGTTCAGCTTTCTTCTACATCTCCAGACCAAACATATGCCTTATTGTTGGACTCCCCAGTATTGTGCACTGGATTGAGCGCATCAAGTTGAAATGGTCATACTTGGATTGTAAGTATTTAGAATCCTGAGGTTCATCTTTAAAGTTAAGAAAAACAGGAAAAAACTGAAAAGATGAACCTCAGGATTCTAAATACTTACAATCCAAGTATGACCATTTCAACTTGATGCGCTTTTGAATATCTCTACATTAATACAGAGTTTATTTTTAGAATAGCATTCACTGCTCTAGGAAGACAAAGATTTTGGAATTTGGCTGTTGGGATTCACCACTGGTAATGTCAGGACTGATGCTGGTTCCCTGGTGGTCTAGTGGTTAGGATGTGGCGCTCTCACCACTGCGGCCCGGGTTAGATCCCCGGTCAGGGAACCAACCCCAGCCAGTTTCAGGAATGTACAATTACAGAAAATGTCACTAGGTTAAGTATATAACCCTAGTTCCCTGAGGAAAGGAGAGTTGTGTCAAAAATGCTTTGGGAACGCCTTGCATTGTTTATGCTCTGAATCATCAATGTGTAAAATCCGGCCAATCGGCAGTTGTGAACTCATTGGTGGGCGACATCAGCTTCTGAAAAAGGATAAGGTAAACACTGCAGGGATGCAGGAAGTATGGCCCGTTGACACAGCTTCGTTCCCTCAGAGAACTAGGTTTACATAAGTAACCTAGAGACGTTCCTCATTCAGGAACTCCAGCTGCATCGAAAATGCTTTGGGAAACGAGTGTCCAATCATGTCATACAGACCAGTCCCTGCCTAGTGTGTCTGAGCACAACCAGCATGCAGGACAGAGAGGCCGGGACTGGCTCTGATGTTGAGGTTGTAAAACCTGACAAAGGTCAGCGGGGTGGACCAGCCTGCAGCATTACAGAATGTCCTGGAGCGAATCTCCAGTGGACCAGGACGTAGAGGCCGCCATACCCTGGGTGGAATGAGCCTGAACTCCGAAAGGAGTTAGAGGATTAGAGGACTCATAACACAGACAAATGGCATCCACAATCCATCTACTGAGCGTCTGCTTATTAGCCGGTGAACTTTTCCTATTAAGGCCATAGAAGACGAACAGCTGCTCCGACTTCCTCCACTGACTCGTCCTGTGGAGGTATGTGTCCAGTGCTCAATTTTACTTTTCCTGGTTTCCTGGAGGACGGTAGGTCATGAGGGAGCTGCAGGCACATTAGGCACATACCCCGGTTTAGAGTAAAGGATAGCACTGGCCATGCCAGGGGCAAACTCCAGGAGAGACAGGGCTAAAGAAAGAGCCTGTAGGCCCCCGACTCTCTTAGGAGAGGAAATTGCCAGGAAAAAAAAGGATTTAACCAACAAATACCTAAGGGCTCCCTCGGCCAAGGGCTTGAAGGAAGGCCCAGATAGAGCCGCTAGCACAATAGCCAAGTCCCACACATGCACTCCTTCCCTTCAGCAACTGCCCCACTAGTTCGTTACTATAAGCTGTGATAGCGGACAAGTAAACTTTCAGGGTTGACTGAGCCAATCCTGTGGATCCTCCCAGGAGCAGCGTGATCGAGGAAAGGCATACAGACATATCCTCGGCCACGTCTGCACCATGGCGTCCAGCCCCAATAGGGCTGGGTGAGAAAGAGAGAACCAGAGGGTCTCATGAGCTGGCCTGCTTTTACTTTCTTCGGGCAAAAGACAATTGTGCCTGCAACATGGTCAAGTCCCACACTACGCCAAAAAAGGTGGTTCTTTGTACTGGAGAAAGCACACTCTTCTTTGCGTTTATTCTTAAGCCCACATGAGGGAACTGGGGTTAAGAATAAATTGAAAGAAGAGTGTACTAGAGCCGCAGTCTTGCACTTGGTGAAGGTGCGGGGTGAGAGTGCTAGGCCAAACGGGAGGACCCGATAATGGTAAGCTTTGCCCCCGAAAGCAAACCTCAGGAACCTCCTGTGAGAAAGAAGGATGCTATGTGGAAACAGGCATCTCTTAGATCTATCATAACAAGCCAGTCCTCGGACTTGATCTGAGACACAATCTCCTTGAAAGTAAACATCCTGAACTTGAACCTCCTAAATGAGCAGTTTGAGGAGCGCAGATCTAGGATCAGCCACATTCTGCCATCCTTCTTCGGAACAACAAAGTCCTGGCTAGAGTAGCCTGACTCTTTGACTAAGGGAGGAACCACCTCAATGGCCCCTTTCCTTTGGAGGGTGCACACTTCTTGTTCCAGGACCAGAGCCTGCTTGTGTCTCCCCATGGTAGGAGGGGACCCGAAATTAATACAGTAGCACTTTTCTACTGTGTGCAGTACCCAGATACGCAAGCTTCCCAAGCTGCCAGGAAATCTCTTAGGGTAACCAGCCATTTAAGGCTAGTCTCTTAACCTTTCAGAGTGGCTGAAACAGTGCCCTGCAGCCATTGGGGCCCCCTGAAAGGCAGGTCTCCTCCACCACAGCAATCTTTTGGGTTGAAATGGAGGGAGACACCAGTAGGAGAGAGGCTGCACTCTGAGGCACATCTTGTGGGAGAGTTAAAAGCCTGGCCTCCCTATCTGCCCGGAAGTCTGATCAGGGAACCAGCCTCTCAAGGCTGGCATCTGACCCTTCCAGAACAGCTGGGGAGATGCCCTGCAGCTGTTACTGCTTCCTGAGCAGGTCCGGGGTCCCCTCCATCCTGCGTGGGGACAGTAAAGATGGAGGGAGACTGCGCTCCTAAGTACATCTTGTGGGAGAGCTAACAGTCTGACCTCCTGGTGGTGTCAAGGAGGTACAGGCACCATATAATAAGTTGTAAACCGCCCTCCCTGAAATAGGGTGCTCTGATTGTCAGGGCCGTTGCATCACTGCCCTTCAGTTGGCCGACTCCTTCGATTTGGACTTAGAAATCAAAGAAACCGGCGGGTCCAGGTGGCAACGATTTGCTTTTGGCCTTCACGCTGCCCAGCCGTGCCAAGAGAGTGGTGGGGAAAGTACCGCTGAAATGCAGCAAACTGCATTTTTGACTCCTAAAACCTGTCGACTACCGCCCCTACTGTGTCGCCAAACAGGCTAGTAGTAGCTATTGGGGCATTTAGCAAAAAAACCCTGTCCCTGTCAGGAATATCTGACAGGGTGAGCTTTCCAGCTAATTCAGCTTGCTGAATTCTGGTTCTGCTTCTCATCAGGCCAAGCTATCTCAAGAACAGCACAGGCTGTGAGGAGTCCGTAGGCTCGCTAGCATCCAACCCTCCTAGGAAGAAGTCCAGAACTCCATGTCACACATGCCAGAAGAGGGGACCGCTGAAGTGAGTGCTTTTCCCAGGGAAGGGGAGCTTGGCCCATCAGGAGAGGATGGAGAGGAATCATCTATCTCTATGCCTTCTGCTAGGTCGGCCTGCGAGCCCCACAACCTTCGGCGCCGCTTCGCTCCAGCGAGAGTGAGGCCTGAGCCGCGAGGGAGATCATTCTCTTCTAAGAGTGATTTCCGGGGGAGCGGAGGGTGCCAATAGCCATGTGGCTAAAGCATGGCCGATTGAGCATGCTCTACTCCCAAGCAAACAACCCAAAGCTCAGATGTGTACCTTCTTGCCCCTGTTTTAATACGGACACACACACACACACACACACACACACACACACACACACACACACACACACACACACACATATGAGCTTTGTGTCGTTTGCTTGTGTTTGACATGCAAATGTTTGTTTGCTTCTTAGCCATTGCTGCACCGATTCACATACAAATCACTTACCTGAACAACAGAAGCTGATGTCGCTGCCATCGTGCTCTCATTTTGTAGCTTCCTGGTTTGCGTTCCCGAAGCATTTTGGACGCAGCTCGAGTTCCTTAAAGGGAACATTTATACCATCACCTCAATTGAAGGTAACCAATTTAAAAAGTGCCAGTTTAACTACAATCCTATTAGACTAGTTAATTAATTGTTTTGTTCTTACACTCATAATGATGTGTGTAATGTTATGCAAGCTAAAAGAAATATTGATGATCTATGTGGAAATTCAAAACACAGCACAAGTGACATATAGCTATTAGCATATTTAATTGAATGCGTTAGCCTACATTATCCTTATAATAAGATGAGTTATAGAGCTGCATACACATCTTTATCTTTTGCACATTTACTTGTTTCCTCTTTCTTCTGAATTGGACTCCTAAGGGTTTAGACATTTTTTGTCATCCATAATTTTAATTTGGGTTTAGCTCTCCTTACTGACGTGATCACCAACCCCCGCCTCTACTTTATTAATTTATTTTCTTTTAATTTTTGGACACCCCGTGCCATTCCCCGGCAAGATAAAACACTGGTTGACTGCCCATGTTGACTAAATCCGCCACTGCCAAGTGGCAATTAAAAAGTTTAAAACGGAGTGTGCGCTCTACCCTGATTGGTAACTTGCTGTGTGTTTGAGCAATTAAGTTTTTATCTACTCAAATAAAAAGGAATGGCTGATTTTGCAAAACGTAGGATATTTGACTTTGAAATGTAGCAAAAGAAAAAGTCACCCCAAACGGAAATAGTTCATTAAAGTACAGATAAGCAAAAAAATGACTTACTTTGTTACTGTCCACCACTGATGTATATGCATACCTGTTCTGCAGTGCACTGTACATGAGTATGTCTATAATTACATACTCAAGGATTTCAGAACATCCATCCAGCAGTCCTGACATGTGAAGGGCATAATCTTTAAACAGCAATGACTATTCAAAACTTTACACACTACTCCAATGGTTACTTAGCTCCAATGGTAATTACGTAGATCTCACCCCATTGATGCATAATTACTGATGAACTACTGTAATAACACAAAGTATGGTTCATGTGGATAGAAATAAAATATAAAAGGAACAAACACATAAGTAGGAACTACTCCAGGACCTCCATGTAAATCTAATGTTTTCCAAGTAGCTTTTCAAATATTATTGTTTTCCTTTTTTTGCTCTGCTACAAAAATGTTAACAGTACATTTTTTATGTATTTTTTCCCCTCTTATTTTTGATTAAAAACATTACGGTCTCAGAAAAGCCATGCAGGAAGCTCCAGCTTTTTTTTTTTTATTATTCGAAATTGGAAAAAGGACAAAATAAATGCTTTTTCAACTTTAAAAACAAAATCTAACGGCCATACATATTCCATAAAACACACACACACACCCACACACCCACACACCCACACACACACACACACACACACACACACACACACACACACACACACAACGAGCTAAGGAAGTTATTTCTCTCTAGAAATAAAATACCTACATATTAGCCAGCAAAACTGTGTTCAGTGAAAAATCATCTTAATTCCAGAGAACTGTTTTTGCTTTCAACTGTTTTTTTTTTCTTGGAAAATGCAATTTGGCATTTTTTTTATCCTCTTACTTCTGTTCTAAATTTACTTTACTGTGAAATAGACAGGATTTAGCAATGTAAGTTGCTAAGCAAAGAATAGTCTGCAGGATCAAGCCAATCGTTTCCATGTAGGGTAAAGTATGTGTGTGTGTAATGCATAGTGATGTGGTGCAGTGGTACATTGACATTTAAATGCAGGAAGAAATACAACTGCACTCTGTCTAAAGTACCTGCTATTTTTTAACACCTGACAGACTTGCTTCTTCAGGTTGGTGCAGAAAAACACTTAGATCATCATTAGAGCACAATTTACAAAACTCTGCCGTAAATGGTGCAGCAGAGCATTAGATGTCAGAGCAGTACTTTACCTGCTTACCTTTTTTGAGACAGACAGAGTGAGAATGCTGTGAGTGAGTCAGAGAAAAGTGTGTGCAAGAGATGTAGGGTTAGGGTTAGGGATGGTCTATAAAGAGCAATAAGTATCTCTGGCTTTTAAATTAAATCAAGTCAAGTTTATTTCTATAATTTATTTCACAATGGACATTGTCTCAAAGCAGCTTTACAGAATTTACAGTGTGTTTATGTCTTATACAGCATAAAATATACTTCAAAAATCTTCTTCTTTTGGCTGCTCCCATTAATGATCCGCAGCAGATCATCCATCTTCATACCCCTCCGTCCTCTACATCTGCCTCTTTGAAACCAACTACCTGCACGTCTTCCCTCACCACACCCATAAACCTCATCTTTGGCCTTCTTCTTTTCCTCCTTCCTAGTGGCTCCATCCTCAGCATTCTTCTACAGATATACCCCATGTCACTCCTCTGCACATGTCCAAACCATCTCAAGCTAGTCTTCCTCAGCTTGTCCCCAAAACGTCCTACATGCGCTGTCCTTTTAATAAACTTGTTTCTAATCTTGTTCATCCTCAACACTTCCAATGAAAATCTCAGCATATTCAACTTTTCTACCTCCAGCTCCACCTCCTGTCTTTGTATCAACAGTACAAATACAAAATATTATTTTCTATATTGTTTCATAATATTTGGAGCATTCATGTTCATTTTAAAAAGCTAAAAACCGTTAACTATTTAAAATCACTCTTTTTAAGTTTGCAAACCCAGGTCCCATTAGTGGAGTGAAGAGAATAATAGTGGCCAAGCATTCTGGGTGGAAAGAATGACATAATCTCTCCCCTCTGTCAATCAAAGTGATCCTAAGCAAACACTGGCTTTTGTGAGCTCATATATGCTGAAAAAGGCAACTTTCTCCAGACTGCTCTGCGATGTAGCATGAGCAGCAGTTTCGAATGATGTGACAGATGGTATCCAAGAGGAAGCATGTGATGCTCACACCCTTTTTTTTTGGTAGATATGGTAAGAAAGAGCTGAATTATAACATTTAAAAGAAAACAGAGGAACAATTATTCAAAGAGCCAAACAGATGCTAAATAGGAATCTAATCTCATTTGTCATTTTTGGTATTTTACGAGCCCAATTCCATAAAAGTGGGGTAAAATGTAAAAAGGGAATGCAATGATTTGGAAAACTCATAAACCAATATTTTAATCAAAATAAAACAGAAAATATATTAAATGTTTAACTGAGGAAATACCATTTTAAGAGAAAAAATAGGGTAATTTCGAATTTGACTGCTGAAACACATTGGGCCGGGATAACAAAAGCCTCGAAAAAGTAAGTGTTATTAAACAGCCTGAGAAACTAATTAAGTTCATTGACAACAGGTCAGTAAAATTATTGGGTATAAATTGTACTTCTTTTAGAGGCAGAGTCTCACAAAAGTAAAGATGAGCAGAGCTTCACCAATCTCTGAATGACTGTCTTAAAATTGTGGAACAATTTTAGAATAATTTCTTAACATAAAATTGCAAAACAGTTGCATATCTCATCATATGTAGTACATAATATCATCAAATCTTTCAAAGAATCTCTAGAAATCTCTGTGTGCATGGAACAATTGCAAAAATAAATATTAGATGCCCATGGTCTTTGAACCCTCAGACAGCACTGCATTTAAAAAGTCATGATTCTGGACTGGAAATCACTGCATGGGCTCATTAACACCTCAAGAAATCATTGTATATAGTTGTTTTTTTTTGTTGTTTTTTTTAAAAACAATGACACCACATTCTCCAGACTAAGAAGGAGAGGAACTCTGCATGACATACGTTAACAACTGCAAAGGCCTATAAACACATTTATCAAGTTAATTTCAGTATAAACTGTAGTAATCATAAATGTATCTTCAACTTTTCCATTTATCCCAGGCAATAAGTTTTTTTTTTTTTTTACAGAATAGATACTGAAATATAGCTTTGAACCTTTGTAAATATCAGACTGTAATATTACCAGCATTACTTATTATAATTTCATATCTACTGTAAAACAAAAGGTTATCAGATTTCTTAGATTTGGATCTGTAAAAGTAAAACCATACTGCTTTAAATTAAAGGAGAGCAAGCAAGATCAGTAGGGTTATTATGATAGATTCCATGCTTTCCTGAACCTTAAAGAGACAGAAGAACCTAGAAAGATAGAGAGAGAGAGAGGGAGAGAGAGAGAGAGAGAGAGAGAGAGAGAGAGAGAGAGAGATCAAGTGAGGGGGAGAGAGAGAGATAGAGAGAGAGAAAGGGACAGATAAAATGGGAGAGAAAGAGAGAGAGAGAGAGAGAGAGAAAGAAAGAAACAAAAAAACGAGAGAGAGAGAGAGAGAGAGAGAGAGAGAGAAAGTGAAGGAGAGAGAGTGAGAGAGAGACAGATAGAGAGAAAGACAGAGACAGAGAGAAAGAAAGGGAGACGGGGGGGAGGGGGTTGGATAACATATTTTAAGGGACAGAGAGAAAGAAATAAAGAGACACAAGATAATATACAAATTAGGTAAATCAGTAGAACACAAGAAAAAAAAAGATGAAAGTGAATATTAGTGGCCAAAGGCAAGGTGAATAGCACTCAGTTTTTTGGGCTACACTTATTATAATCCAAGTTCTATCTGACATCTAAATAAGTTGATAAAATGATAAGCACAATAGTATTCAAGGCAGCTTAAATGTATTCATAAATTTGTCATAAACAAGATTTTCGAATGCATGCTAAATTCACCCTTATCCACAAGAGCGGAAACACACATCCATACAGCAGACCCACCCATCAGACACCTTGCTGAGCCTCCCTTGGTGTATTTGTAGCATTTATGTTTATGCCAGGTGGCATGGGGCTTGGATGCACTTCCTCAATGCACATTCCCGACTCCCTCATATGCATCTGAGCTCCAATGTTCTCCCCTCGGTTCCTGGACCCCCCACGTTCTTGGAGGAAATTAAAGTTTGGACCCGATTTGCATGTTCAAGGGCTGTTGAAGGAGCTGTTTGGGTGTGAGAGTGTGTTCGCGTGTATGGCTGAACAAGGCAAACGACAAGGATGAGGAAAATGAGCAGTTGCTTTTTTTGGCAAAAATCTTTCTATACGGTATGTGTGTGTATAGACTTGCGAATATATTTGTGCTGTTGCATTTTATTCCAAAATGGCTGTTACTGATAGAGAGCTCCCTTGCCAAGCCAGCTGTCTCTGCAGCTGCCTGTTAATCAAGAATACTCATAATAATCATACATACTCTTAAGTGTGGCAATGTGTTAAGTTAATTGTGTGTGTGTGTGTGTGTGTGTGTGTGTGTGTGTGTGTGTGTGTGTGTGTGTCTGCCTGTTTGTCTGTCAGTGGCCTCCTGTTTGGTGCTAAGCCTTGCTTCCCAACAGTGAGACCAAATGACTGCAAGTGGGTGGTCTACCCACTGGCCAAAGAGTGTGATTAGTAGGCTCACATCCAGCATTCAGACCCCTTTTAAGTAGAACAAGAGTCAACAAGGTAGACAAAAAGCTATTTAAATAATAAATTATCTCAAAATGAAACTATTATCTATAGTTTCACTTTGAGATCATTTATTAATTAAGTCATCAACACTGGTTAAATCTGTAAAAGGAGAGGTTTGAGAAGGATTCAACAGGGAAAAAAAAAGTGACATGAAGGCTTTGACTTTCAGGTGTCAAGGCTCAGCCATCTTGGGTTTAGCTCAGTATTACAAGTAATGGGCATTCTTTCTCCAGCAACCCGAAGCAGGAGGGAAAAGTGTGAAGCACATCATACATTTTGAGTGAGTAGAATGGAGAGCTAATACACCTTAAGGCCAAGACAGGGATACTTCAGTCATGCTTTCTCTCATCTCTTGGGCTCTCAAACAATTTCAATTCCTAGCTATTTATCTCACTTTCTCTCTCTCCTCTCTCTCATCTCTCTTACTATCATATAAATATTCTGCATGAACAATTGTCTCTCTATTCCTTTTTTTTTTCTAAATGAAGTCTCAAAACAGAGTGGCCAGCAGAGTGCATCTGCTTTAATTTGCCCATTGGTAGAATCATTTGGAATAGAAGCAACCATTTTGGACTGGGATACAACCAGAAACTGTGATTGCTTCTTCCAGCGGGAGTGTGGAACATAAAGTGTCCTTCCAAAAATCACCCAGAGTGAGGATCAAACAAGCCCCAGAGTTCCTCCGCCAGGCTCAAAATGCCACATCAAATAGCCCTCAGTTCTGTGCAGGGCTTACTGTGCATGTCCCCTGAGTTAGTGTCCAAGCCAAACGACCCACAAATGCAGTGCGTTTGATAAAACGAGACATCTCGATCTCCTGGCCGTAGCCTCCGGTCACTTTTGGCATGGCTAAGAGGGCACTTGTTCTCCACACAGCTTGCTCCAAACACCTGGCACGGAAGACAGGGAAGAGGTCTGCCATCTTGGAGTGCCCAGCAGTCGCTACCTATCACACAGTGAGAGTCATCAGAGGGGAACAGATGGAGACAGTGACATTTGCTGCTATGGTAAGCCAGCAGTGTAAGTGTCTTCCATTACTGCCCATTTGTCTGTCATATTCACCTTTATTTCTCCAGAGCCACCAATCCATCTGTGTGTGGATCACATGAAATATAATAATAATAAATCTTCAAACCAAAATGAAAGTCTCTAAACTGTCATCAGATAACACTTGTTGGCACTGAACTTCACTTTGTCCTGCTTTTCCTTATGCCAGTTAGTTTCTTTGTACTCAAATGCTTAGAAAAATTGAAAATGAAAATGAAGAAAATTAATTTTCCAAAATCCACTGAATCACATACATAAACCCTACATGACAAGAAATAAACCTACACACAAATAAACGCTTGAAATGTAACAGCTATTAACTGCATAAACTGCTATTCATTTGGAGGTGAAGTTGACATGCATGAATCAAGTAATGCAATATAATGTATTACTGTGTCATTTATTGTTGTATTTGTATTTGTATTTGGGAATTGTGCAAATTTCCATTGTCTATTAAAACACATTTTAAGCTTTGACATACTGTATATTGTACAAATAAATTACATATACCAATCTTCCCAGAATTGTTACAACAAAGTTGTAGGCACACAAAATAAGGTGTTTGTGGTATTATTACATTTTACCTTCACTTGAACTAGGAGACCCAAACATGTGCCCCTGTACTCCTTTAGGACATGGTTTACATGGGTTGGAATTTAAAATATAAATTGGCCAGCAATAGAACTCTGACTTCATCCCTATTGAACAACTTTAAGATGAATTGGAACACTGTGTGGACCCCAGGCTTCCTCACTCTATATCAGAATTTGCAGTATCTCACAAAATTGAGTATACCCCTCACATTTCAGCAACCATTTGAGTATATGTCCCAAAGAGAAAATACAATAGAAATGAAACTTGGATACACTTGAGAGTAGTCAATTGTTAAAATATAGTTAAAATAGCTGCAACAAAAGTGAACATGTCAAAACTGTGCCCAAAGATGATCCTCTTTTACTCCTCCATAATCACAGAGCTTTTGGATGGTAGACACATGCTGCTTCTCCACCATCCGCTTGAGGATGCCCCACAGGTGCTCAATAGGGTTCAGATTTGAACACATACTTGGCTACTTCATCATCTTCACCTTTAGAAAGGCAGTTGTTATCTTGGCAGTGTGTTTGGGGTCATTATTATGTTGGAAAACTGCCGTTTGGCACAGTTCTGAAGGGAGGGCATCATATTCTGTTTTAGAAAGTACATGGTGGAATCCATGTTTTCCTTAATTAGCCACAGCTCCCCAGTATCAGCAACACTCATGCAGCCCCAGACCATGATGTCTGTAGGTAAGACACAATTTTCTTGCTACTTCTCCCCAGGGTGTTGCCGAATATGTTGGACACCATCTGAGACAAACCAGTTTATCTTTTTAACTGTTTAACTGTTTAACTTTAACTGTTTGCAGGCTTTTTTTCTAGCGAGCCAGCTTCAGAAGAGGCTTCCTTCTGGGACAAAGGCCATGCAAGCCGACTTGTTGCAGTGTGTGGCGTATGGTCTGAACACTGACAAGTGGACCTTCCGCTTCTGCAACATTTAAAGGCAATGCTGGCAGTTTTTTTAAGCCAGCTTCTGCACCTGACGCACAGCACGAGGACTCAACTTCTTTGATCGACCCTTGTGAGGCCTGTTCTGAGTTGAGCCCGTCTTGTAAAACCTCTGTATACAGTGTGTTACTGGTGTTTTTATAGCTTAGGCCTTTTTTGTGGAGAGCAACAATTCTAATTCACAATTCCTCACAAAGTGTTTTGCTATTAAGTGCCATGTTAAAAATTTAGTGGTCAGTATGAAAGAATTGTACTCAAAACACGAAATAAACTTTAACTGCTCTAATACAGTTATTTTTACAATTTAAACACATTAAGTTATTATTTTTTTTACATTATCAGAGGACAGGAAATCTGTACTGCTATACAAGCTAAACATTGACTACTCTAAAATATCCAAGGTTAATTTCTATAGTATTGTCCCTTCAGAAGATATGCTAGAATGGTTGCAGGAATGTGAGGGGTGTACTTATTTTTGTAAAATATTGTAACTTTACTAATGCCTTTTTGGTTGAATGTGCAACAGCAAATGGGGATTGAATTTGTAATGGAATTTAAACATAAAAATATTATATGTTTTGGGAGCAAAAGAGAGAGCAACACAATATTAGGCAAGTTGCCATAAAGTTATACTATACTGATACTATGATCATTAAAATATTTTTTCCCTAGTAATTTACACTCAGTACCCCATAATGACAAAGTGAAAAGAAAATTCTAGAAATGTCTGTTAATTTATTACAGTCAAAAATAATTTAATAGCACGTGTACATTATCATATTCAGACCCTTTACTTTGTAAATTGTTGCCATGCCTTTAGCAGCAATTACAGCTTTGAGTCTTTTTGGGTATGACACAACATACTTTGCACACCTGGACTGGAGGATTTTCTGCCATCCTTTATGGCAAATCCTCTCAAGCTAGGCCAGGTGGGATGGGGCACGTCGATGGAAAGCCACTTTTAAGTCTCTCTGAAGATGTTTAATGTTTAAAGTCAGGACTATTGGACATTCACAGAGTTGTCCCTAAGCCACTCCTGCTTTGTCTTGGCTGTGTGCTGTTTTGATTTGAGGCCGAACAGTAAATTTATTTATTTATTAGACAGGAAATCTTGTTTCACACAGTCTGAAAGTCCTTCAGGTGCCTGCTGGGTCATTGTCTAGTCTAGCCACTCTGACTCTGACACTCTGATAAAGCCCAGATTGGTGGACATGCCAACAAAGGATCTCCAGAGCTCCATCAGAGTAACCATTAGGTTCTTGGTTACCTCTCCTACTAAGGCCTTTAGTAAGTATCCCAATTGTTCAAAACGGCACTGTGCTCTTGGGGATCTTCAGTACAACAGCAATTATTTTCTAGCCTTCCAAAGATCTGTGATTTGCAACTATTCTGTCTAGTATACTAGGAACTAGGCAGGCAGGCCTTTGACCAAATGGCTTGGGTTTTGCTCAATATGCATTGTCAGCTGTGAGGCATTTTATAGAGAGGTGTGTTTCTCTCCTAATCATGTCTAATTAATAAACAATACCACAGGTAGGCTTCAGTCAAGGTTATAAAAAAAAAATCTCATCAAAGATCAAGAGAGATGGGAAGCACATGGGCTTAATTTCAGACATTAGACATTTCTAGAATTTCACTTTGTCACAGTTTTCATGTCATTAAGGGGTACTGAGAGCAGATTTATAAGGGGAAAACATCAGTTTGAATGGTTGTAGTATAAGGCTTCAACAAAAAAAAAGGAAGAGTGTCTGAATACTTTTGGAATGCACCATGTAGACAGATAGATCGATAGACATATGTTGTATTTTTGTAATTCTCAATATTTACTGTAGTTAAATATTTAGATTTTTCATGCAGATATTTGTTGTATGTTTGTTGTTATCTCTATCATAGCAGACCATGCTATTTTTTCATTAGCTGACTACTATAATTCTCTGGTATAATGGTGTAACTTTTCAGCAACTGAAACCATTAAAATCCTGTTTCCATCTTTCTCAGTATTCTTGTCGATGTAGGTGACATTGCAGGCTGGACAGCTGTTATCAGCTCTGGCCACACCATCTGGTCTTATTGCGAAAGGCTGTGGAAATAAGATTTCCCCTTCTCAAAAATGCATGGCTATACATGGGTGTGCAAGATGGGGACAGCAAGCATTTTTAAGTGCTATTAAGTCTGAAAAGGAAGCAAATCCCTTGCAATAATGAGCTGTCAGATTCAGCCAGTAATGGAGTTATGTGGTAAAGAGTTGTCACTCAGGTTCTACATGGATTTGGAATGTACTGTGTATGTGCATAGATCAAATGGCATGAATGAATGTAGTAATTTGTTTTAGCAATGCTTCACACTACATAAACATTGAGCAAAAGTACTTAGGGCAATTGCCTGATTGTAACATCCTAATATTCAAAATATATTTTTGTACCATCCCTCATATACTGTAGAGAATTATGTATGTGCTTATTGTTGCAAGTTCAGTAAGAATTCAATTATATACTGCACACTGTTTTCACATACAGACACACAACAGTAAACATCAACTTGATGCACATTTTGTGAAAATCCAGAATTTGCCCCATCTTTTTTCTTCATATTTCATGACCTTTGAGACTGCCATTGACATTACTTAAAGCTGGTGACTTTAAACAGACATAGAGAGGCTTTGCAGCAAGGCTGAAATTGAGTTGACCCATTGAGAGAAGGGCAGAAAAAAATGAATCAGCCTCTTAGTCTTTTTCAGTCAGTCATGATTTGCTAATTAAACAGATCACTCTGTGGACATGTACTGTTAGTTTAAAGTGAATGCAGTCAACTAGTCACTGTAGTGCAGCCAATGCATATACCTTTTTTGAAACATTTTAAAATAAAAACCTGGATATTGTTCTGTATGTGGTATTTCTCTTTTTTTTTAGTATGAAAAACATTATTCAATTTGACATTCAATATATGTTCTTTCGAACAGACCTTGAGAATAATACACAAGATCCCACAAAACAAGCAACATTTTTAGAAATGAAATATTCAAAATATATTATTGTTCATGAATCAGGAAATGATTTCAACAGAAAAAAATAGTAATTAAAATAGTAATTGAAAGAGCCTATTAGTGATTAGAAAAACAATTGCAGTAATAAATATATAAATTAGTGAATCCATTATTTCTTGAGCAGGGTGTTCTGAACTGGGTAGCTTTTAAAATACTCTCAGGAAACAGGCTTCCAACGATGCAACCTTTTCAGCTTTAGCTTGCTTTTATAATTTAACTGCACCTGCTGGATCACAGAAAAAGCTCAATATTAACTTTTTCTTATATATTTACAGTATATACAGTATATATATATATATATATATATGTATATATATATATATATATACAGAAATATTTTATGCAAGACACATGCCCTACACAAACCTCAAAAGGTATGAGCAAACCATAAACATTTCTTATTCATGTATACTAGCTAATCTAATATACTGCCAACATATATACTGTTCCTAAAAGCAGGCTGGAGGTAGTATCAAATTAAGCTCTACCCTTGACTTCTTCACTGCATTTTTTTTAGTTTTTTTAAACCACAGTATATGAACAAGATTTTGTGGATACCTTATCATAAGATTCTACATGATTTTTAAAAATACCATTCAACATTTAGTTCCCATTTACTGTTATAATAGCCTCCAGATCTGAGGCGGAGTGACACCCTCTGTGAAGATCTGGAACAGAGCGACACCCACTCTAAAGATCTGGAATTGAGCGACGTCCCCTGCGGAGGCCTGGAGTGGAGTGACCTCCACCACGGAGGTCCGGAACGGAGCAACACCTTAGGCGAAGACCGGAAGCTGCTCGACGCCCTTGGCGGAGATCAGGGGATGAGCGATGTCCTCGGTGGAGCTTACAGACTGGATGACCCCCTGGGCAGAGATTGGCGGTGGAGAGACGCCCTCAGGGGAGATCAGGGGCGGAGCAACGTCCTCAGTGGAGATCAGAGGCTAAGCGACGCTCTCGGCAGAAACTGGGGGCTGAGCAATGCTCACGGTGGAGTCCAGAGGCCATGCGATGCTCACAGCCGGCGTAGTTCAGAGGCGATACATCGCCGTCGGGAACATTTGGAGGCGATACGTCGCCATGAGATGCACTTGGAGAAGAGGCATTGCCGTCAGAGGCTTCGCCTTCAGATGGACAAGGAGGCGAGATGTCGCCTTGTGGGGAACTTGGAGGCGAGACGATTGATCTGCGGACGTCCTGTTCGTGCTGCGCTCCGGCGGCGGTACGCGTTCCTTTTCGTGGGCTGCCGGCAGCGGTACGATGTCCCCTTTGCGGCCAGGCGGTACAATGTCCTTTTCGTGCCCAGGCAGCGGTACAACGTCCCTTTCCTGGAGCGGAGCAGCACCCTCAGCGGAAACCTGGAGCCGAGCGGCACCCTCGCCTGAATACTGGAGAGAACCAGTATTTTGGTTCTTTGTAAGAACCAAAATCGCCTTCCTTCGGCGCTCCACAGCCTGCTGGCTCTAGAGAGAGCATCTTCAGACAGGAGGGAAATGCAAAAGGCGATCTTGGCCCGCTCGGTGGGGAATTGGGATGACTGCACATCCACATACCTGTCGACACTCCGTAGGAATTACCCCCCAGTCTGTCATCTCGCTGGAGAAGCAAGCCGGGAATTCCCCTAAACTAGCGGAAGCGAACTTCCGGGTAAAATCCGAAGTGGAGCTTGGCTGCCGAACCATCACAGTAGGGTGATCCCTCCTTCTGTACTGGTCGGACCTTCTGTCAGGGTACGAACCACGAGCCAGAAGCGGGAACAGCTCTATCATATTTATCATGAGAGTTTAGTACATGAACACAGTATCGAGAGCGCTACAATCCGTGATGTGGGTCGGGTCTGTAATGCCTGTGTAATCCGATGAGGGAAGGGAGTCGAATCCACACGGAAGGTAGAATCCTCGGAACTGGTATAATCCAGGGAATGAAGGTAATCCTAGGAACGAGAGTAATCCACGGAACGAGAGCAATCCACGGAACCAGCGGGGCCTGCTAGCAGTCTTGAACGAGGTTTCAAAAATACGGATGATCCGCCGTGGCGACCCCTGATGGGAGAAGAAGAAAGAAAGTTTTTATATGAGATATTAATGTTCACACTAATTTAAGTCTTTTACTGAAATATATGGTTTTGCTGCCTTTGGTACCTTTAAATACAAAAAGAGGGATAATTTGTGGGTATGATTTGGCAGGACAACATCCCTCTCTCCCTCTCTCTCTCTCTCTCTCTCTCTCTCTCTCTCTCTCTCTCTTTCTCTCTCTCTCTTTTCTCCCTCTCTCTCTGTGCCTCTTTTTGTCTGAGTCAGGCGAGTAACTGAAGCTCAGGTGTTCTCCCTTGTGGCATTTGCATATCATCACTCATCATCCTTATCATCCATCACACATTGCTCACACACACTCCCACTCCCACACCCATGCACACAGCAGGTGTAGCCGAGCATGTAATGGCTCAGCAGCACTCCTTACATGTTCTCCCTATTGTTTAGCCCACATCTTTTTCTCATGGAACCCATGCTGTTTTTAGTATTTTTGTGTGACAGTGGGAGTGACAGATAATTTAGCAAAAAATAGAAGGATAAATAATGCATAAGTCTAGTTTACCTAGCTATGACTGGCTTGTCCCAGTAGCTAAACATTAAGCGTGTATGGTAACTGATTTTGGTTACTCTGTTTCAGTATTTCCTGCATGGTAGTTAATGTGCTAGAGGCAACTCTTCACTCCTACACTCTGCTCAAAATACCAACATTGTTGCCTGCTAGCTATTACCATTTTGCCCCCACTTTCTGCCTCATAAAATATGATGACATTACCCTTCTGTTACGATCTCTCAGCAATCCCAAAACTCTATCCAAAACGGCTGCTGTCTGCCTACCTCAGCTTTGCCCATCTTCACTGGCTGATAATATGGCTCTCTCTAGACTAGCAGCTTCAGCCAGGAACATGGACGTCTGCTCACTGCCCACATTTTTTTATTCATTTGTTTCTGCACCTATGTTTTGACCATAAAGCATGACAGACAGAGTGCTGCCCCCTCCCTCTTCATTTTTGAAATGTGAAAATCTGATCAGATTTTATGCTAATGAAATGCACTATTATGTACATTTGTCAATTCTTAAATTGGGATCTAAATCACTTTTAGCTGACCACCGTATTTGTCTTGCTCTACAAATTACATCTGAAAGCCATACACAGATGGGTAGTTAAATTAATTTGGGAAAGTTACATTTCATATGTAGATTGTATCCAGCTTAATGACTGGGATAACATTTTACTGTTTGCCTGGTTGGTGTAAGGACTTGGAAACGTTCCTTGCATTTTCAATAAGTATGTGTAAGTGTGTGTGTGTGTGTGTGTGTGTGCATGAGTGTGTGTGTGTGTGTGTGTGTGTGTGTGTGTGTGTGTGATTGAGTGAATGGATTCTCATTGTACACAGCATGCTGCCACTCCACACACAGTTTGTGTGTGCGTGTGTCTCCCAGTTGAGTGTAAAAGCCTGTGCCCAATGGCCCAGGCCTTGCCTTCTTCCCCTGGAAGCTGTTCAGGCTAAATTACTCAGAACAGCACCTTTCTCTCCACCCCCAAACACTCCAATTTCCTGCCTCTTATGACACAGATGCAAGCTATACTTTTGGCCTGCAAGGCTGGCAATCTGCAAGAGAGCAGCAGCATAAGGCATTGAGTCTGAAGGAGTGTGATAGTGATGGGAGTGAGAAAGGAAAGAAACATAAATAAGAAAAGAAAAGGGGAAAAAACACCCAAAGAGGTACACTAAGGAAGAAAATGGAAGAAAATTGGGAAAAAATAGAAAATACTTGTATATAGTTAATGAAAAAAATAGCAGACAAGATAATAGTAGGTTGATACATGAGACTCTAAAAGGATTGTGTAGAAAGCAAAAAATAATAAATACAGAAAGTGAAAGCTGAACAACCCTTCGGAACTTTCAAACTACCATAGGAAGAAGTGAGATAAAGGACAGTGCAGGACAGGTGAGAATATTGTGAAATGCCCATCACTTCCCATGGGGTGAAGTAAACCTTGAGTTATCAAGATGAGGAATGGACTGACCTCGACTAAGACACACTTTAGCATCATTTACTCTGTTTCTAGGTCTCTCTGCAAAAAGCAATAAGGTTGCCATCCATGTTTTAAAATTACATCCAAACTGAAAACCTGCATATGGTGTTTTTTATTGTAAATTCTACAATATATTTAGTTCAAATTATATTTAGAATAATTTATGACTCAAAGCAGCAGTGAGAGCCAGTAATCCTGCCAATGAAAAGTCACAACATACAGTGATCTGGCTGCAAAGTGCTCAGTGCCAGCCAAGCCAACTAACCCCCTATTCCTCATAGGGAATGGGCAGTGTGGGTGTTGGGGAAAGTCTGTGTTCATTAGACCATGAGCAGGCTAACTAATCAATACTATCAGCACTGGCAAGTTCTGTCAGATACAGGGCCAGGCTGACTGGGAGTTGTAAGGGCGTTAGGCGCCCATTAGCAGAAGGCTAATATCGACTGGATAAAGTTTGTACTGAATAGAGTGTTAAGGTGTAGACAAGTGGAAATGTACATCCTTTAGAACCGAGAGTGTAAGACAGTGCTTTATCATTTTTTTCTTTTTCCTTTCAATGTATTTTCATGTTTACCTATCCATAATAATTTTGTGTGTTTATATATATATATAAGTTAAGCGTTAATGATCAAATACTTTAGTATAAACACGCCGTGGAATAAAGAAAACTTTTTCACAGAAAGTAGAAAGTAGCACACTGTGCCCATCTGTTTAACACTGTTTAAAAACAAAACTAAACTAAACTAAACTAAACTAAACTAAACTAATCTAAACTAAACTAAACTAAACTAAACTAAACTAAACTAAACTAAACTATTTTCTGCCCGCTTCATTCTGATGAATGGTGAGAAGTTTGTGGTTGAGTCTCAGTGCAATATGTTATCTCTTCATCAAGAAGGTTTTGCAGTTGAATGTCACCTCCCTAGTGGCAAAAATCTGACAAATGACCTTGCAAACTGCATGATGTTTGTCAACATTGCTTTATGAAAGAAGTGAAAAATTGGAACGCTTTTGTGTCCCTTGCCCATTTGAGCCACAATGACAGAACTGATCTGGTGTGAAGACATTCATCATGTCCTATAGGGTTGCTAGATGATCATACAGTACTCTGATTTTTTCCTCAATCTTAGTATGTTATTGAAACAATTATTGATATAATGAAACCCTACAAACAAAATGATACAGAATTATGTTGACATAAGCCTTTAAAATGTGTGTCCTTTACCAGGGCTGATGAGGAACTAAAAATCTGAAATGCAAATCTTAGGTTATTTTAGTTTTATTATTTTTTTATTGTCATTTTATAACTAACAGAAGTAGATTTAATTACAGTATTAGTATTAGTAGTAATACTGCATATACCTATCTATTTATCTACATCTTACAATAATCTGAAATGTCTTTCTTGCTGTAAACTTTAAAATTAATGTTGCAGAATTTGAGCACTCCTGTTTAACCAGACTCATTTGTTCCTTGCTCTTCGACCCTGATTTCCTTTATCCCTCAGCTGAGATAAACCTATATCCAAGATCCTCTTACTCATTGAAAAAAGTTGACTATTATCCTCCCCCTTTAATGGCCTCCTTCCTCGGTCCTAATGAAACTGTTCTGTCCAGGCCAGGGGGCTTTGTCTGCCCTACTATTTTTCCAGCACAGACTTATTCTTCAGCTCCTCCTCCCCCGAAAAAAAAAGGCAGAACATAATAAGCAATAAACAAGTACAATTCATGTTATAAATAACCAGCAGACTGGTCTTGCATTGGTCAATTGGGGACACCTTATTTCCTTCGTGTGCACTCCGCTATCCACAGCACAATAACAAATTATGCCTCAATTGTTTAGTTTGCCGGCGAGGGTTATGTATTGATTGTTGGTCCAGCCTCTTAGAGGGTGAACAGGGACTTGCAAAGCACTCAAGTGTAAAACACTGTTCATATAAAATTATGAGGAGATAAAGAAAAGACACATTGTACTAGAATGGAAGTCAGGGAATGTTTTTGATTAAACATTAATTGTGCAATATGTTTTTATTGGATTGAACTGCAAATATTTCTACACATTTTCTGAATGTTGAAAATGCATCGTCAAGGACTTATTTGTTTACAATCACAACAACTGTTTAGTCAAAAACAACACCATGACAATTTAAATATTCTCTTCCCTATAACTGGAAAACTGGATTTTATTTTGTAACAGGCTTCATAGAATGACATATAGAGACTTGTTCTGTGAAATTCCAAAAATAAATAATAAGCAGATGGCAAAAGCATAAAGCCATTGGTTAAATAGAAAAATCAATTAATCAGGAAGTTTATCTTTCTGTCTCCATCTCTCCTTATTTCATATCTTTCAGTCACCCCCATTGGGTCAGTAGTGAAGCCATCTCACTTTTGACAAGACTGTTTCCCTTTTTATCTCTTCACTGTCTCCCTTTGCCCTCTGACTCTGTCATACCCTAGACACTCATTTTACACATTATATAGCAGGCCGGTATTAATTGCGTTCAAGTACTTCCTTCTGAAACCCATCTGCTCTGTTGCAACCCTTAACCCCCTCACAGTCTTTGTGTACTTCAGAATCAAGAATTTGACCAGTGTGTCAGTGTCACAGTTACTGTGCCAGATTTTAGTTCTTCTCCTGGTGACCCAAATATTCCTCCCATAGAGCACTCCTTCTTTGGCATGGCTTTGCATCTTAGTGGGAACCAAATGGATTAGAATACCTGACAGTTTCGACCTTCTGGGGACAATTAGTTGGCCCCCAGGAGGAAAACTGAAAGAGCTAAAATTATTACTTTTAGATACTGAGGTTAAGGTTAAGAATTAGGTGCTAACATCACATTAATTAGCTTCATTAATAATTGTGTCATTGGAAGGTCATCATGGGGATGGTACATACATAGTCCAGGTGCATAAGAAATGTGTGTATATGAATGTGTGAATGGTGACTTAAATATCCCCTGTAGTGATGAACCGCTGCTGAGACAAAAACATTTCGGATTCTTAGATATAAAAAAGCGACACACGCGTGCGCACACACACACTCTCTGTGCTATTGTGTATAAATAGAGCTTTGCCTAATGACTGGTTCTGTCAGGTTTACAAATTAAAGACAGATATATTATATAGATAACATAGATACAATATTTGAACTAAATACTTAACAATACTTAACAATACGTAATAACAATAGTTACAATACATTCACATGTGTGTGGATCTGAACATCACACCCATATAACCCACTGGTTATTATATAGTCAGAAGCACACAACTAAATAAGCTATCTTTGCATACTTCCCCTTTGCTGGAACTAAGAGATACAAGCATGTTCCAGTCTGTCAATGCCCCAGTGCACATTGTCATTATCGCATAAAGACATGGTTTGCCAAGTTTGTGGAGAAACAACTTCAGTGACCTGCACAGAGGACCTCAACCCCACTGAACAGCTTTGGGATGAACTGGGATGCTGAAAGTGCATCAAGCCTCTAGCATCAGTCCTGACCTCACTAATGCTCTTGTGGTTGAATAGGCAAAGCTCCAAAATCTAGTGAAAAAAATTTCCAGAGAGATGAAAGATAATATAACAGCAAATTAAAACTACATTTGGAACAGGATTTTCAAAAAGAACCTACTATGTGCTAGAGTTGGGTGTCCAACCTTTGGTCATATGATGTAAAAATGGCATTAGCTAGCTGTGATCTAAAAGTGGTTTGGTAAACACAATGCATTGTACGGAAATACAGACAAGATGTATGTACTTGCAAATATCTACAGTATTACTAGTAAGAAGTAATTTAATGTAATAGGAAAACACAATATATGTATGAGAAATGTCAGTATCTAAGTCCATATAATCTTGTATAATATAATTGTGGAGTATTTTGCTTTAGACAAAAAGATACATATAAAGTCCTCACTCTGTACTGACTAGACTATGCATCTGAATGATTATTTTCATCCAGTTCTTAAGTCATTGTTTCCACAGCTAATTAGAAACCCATAATAAAGACAGAGAGAGAGAGAGAAAGAGAGAGAGAGAGAGAGAGAGAGAGAGAGAAAGAGCTAATGATAACCTATCATAGCTCAGTTTGATGTAAGCTACATACTGCACTTTTTAGATTACAGCACTGGGTCCCTTAAACAAATGACTCAATTCCAAACGTCAATATGACTTAAAGTCTGTCTGGCAGTGGCTTTAATTTAGAGCAGTAATCTCATCATGCCGAATCATTTAAGCCCAGGTAATGTTTATTGAGTGGAAGGAGAAAGGAATTGTTGATATGGGGAAGCTAATGGTTGTGATAGGGCCAATAAGAGAGGAGCTAAGAGTGATGTTCTAGTGCAGGTGGATGTGTGCTTACAGATGAGAATAAATTGAGGGGAACCTGGCATGCGGGTGGGTGGCTAGGAACAACGATATGTGTACAGTTTATGAGCATGCGTTGAGATCACATGCAGGATTGTGTGTGTGCATTTCTGTGAGGGCATGAACTTTAATATGACAGCCATGCACAAGGCGGGTCATCCATTCTCTTAGCCTTACAGATGATGTCTTTATCCTCCTGGCCTTATAGGCCACATCAGCCGGGCCTGTAAGGCAGGTGCAAACTGCAGGAGGACAGAATGCCTTACACAGGTGTTCTATGTCCAGCAAAGGCCAATGGGGAATATTACACTTTGCTGTGTTAGTTCTAAAGTCCAAAAGGCAATGACTTCTAGGTTACCTAATGCATAGAAATATAGCAATCAGCAACTCAGCTTGTCCGGTGAGAAAACAAAATGGTCCCAGACTGACAACAGTGACTTAATGCTGTTGTGTCACAATAACGAGATTGTGTAAGTTTTTAGTTTTAGAACAGTCCAAATATAACTCTTTGATCTCTTTCAATAATTTTCATCATCTATGAATAGATAAATAAAATTGTGCACACTATTGCAAGCAACATCTTCATTACATGCACTCTGCTGATTTTTAGCTGTTTGCACATACTAATTATAGATATTATTAGTGTATTACCTTGGATACACAAAAACCCATGTTTCCTCCTACAGCTAGGCAAAACGAACAGAAATGCGGGTGTGCACAGCAGGATTTCACACACACCAGACAGACCTTTAATTAAATACACTTTGTCTTATATAAGTGTAGTGAACAAAAGAAATAGGAGTATATGTGTTAGGAAATATTACAGATTTTCATCATTCAATATGCAACAGGTCAAAATTGTAGTGGCCCAGAACCCCACTTTGGAAACATCAGATGTGCAGGAGCAACACTCCAGGCTGTCACATGGCACCATGTACAGTACATTTGCAACCTTATTTACACCTACAGACACAATTTATTACAGCAAATCCATTTACTGGAATACTTTTGGAATGTGGTAGGGCACTGGAAAACATGCAAAACTCACTCAGGCTGAAGTCTGAGTTCAGGACTGGAGCTTATTGACCAGAAAATGTATAATGTATTTAGATTTCATAACAAAAAACAGAAACAATATAACAAACAGAGATGGAAAATAAAGTACAAATGCTTTATTACTTTACTTAAGTAGAGTTTTTTTGCTATCAGTAGTTTACTTCAGTACTTACTTTAGGACAACTTTTTATTTTTCATCATGTCCATGTGGTGACAAGATCAATATTTTTCCTTCTCATTGCACACTGTTTGCAGCCCAGCAACCTATTTCTTTTCATTGTACGGGTTTTTCAAACTACCACTGGTGCGTAATTTCCAAGCTATCATGCACCACAGACATAGGCTAGCTTATGAAGCTAACAACAAACAAGGAAAAAGACAACAAGAAGTATGGGGCTAACGTGGATGAGACAGAGGGAGTCAGTGATGCGAACATGACTGAGAACAGAGACATTCTTGATTACCTCATCATCATCTTTACTATGCTTGTGTTCTATGTTGTTGTTCAGCCTGGATATATTCATTAGGTAACACAATTTTCATCCTTTTATATTGATATATTAATCTGATGTGAGATCCAGTTACTAGGGTGAAAAACAGGTACTTGAAATAGCTACTTTTTACTTAAGTACATGTCAGAGCCCATACTCAGTATTATAACATTTACCAGAAAAACATGAGTATCTGTACTTCTATTTGAGTAAAGGATGTGTGTACTTTTGCCACCTCTGAACATAAAATGTATTATAAAATAAAAATGAAAATCAGCTACACAGTACAAGTAATGATGATGACTTAATATTATGATGGTGTTGACAATATCTGCAATACCCTAAAAAATAAATGTTGTGGTTTATTGCAATGTCTTTATTTTAATATTGTCAGGACACTTGCCCTGTATAATTTAAATACTACATCATCTCAATGTTTTGTTCAATTTATTTGTTGATATTGATGTGTTGAATGATACATCCCATAAATTCATCATGAAGAATATTATCGCTGGCTTGAATTATATTTTCCGTCGTGCTGCACATGGCTATGAGTTGTATTTTCATCTTGAACAGATTTTACATTAATTGAATATATGAAATTGCTAAATAAAATTTGTGTTGTTGTTGTTGTTTTTTTTTTAAACATTAGTTATTAGTTCATTCACAGTCAATGTTTCTGTCTAGTTTTAACTGGATGCTTGGGTTGGTTTTCATTTCATATTCCTATTATTGATGTTTTCTTTTATTTTATATTTTTTATTTTATTATTTAGGATTTGCTGTGATACAAATGTTTCTGAAAATGTCTAACATCCAAAGACTCTTCATATAGACACGTGTAGATGTAACAGTCCCTGAGATGCAAAACACTTTTTCGTGCTTCTTACACATCAAATAGATACTTAGCATACAACAGAGAGAGAAAGAGAGAGAGAGAGAGAGAGAGAGAGAGAGAGAGAGAGAGAGAGAGAGAGAGAGAGAGAGAGAGAAAGATAGAGAGAGATGAAGTTTTGTTGTAACACAAATGTCCCACTGCTAGTGATGTGGCATATGGTTAACCAACTAAACTGTGATTTGAAAATAACACCTACAGTATATTGCAAGGATGTTGAAAATTACAGCAAACTGTTCTAACCTTTTTGAGTTCCTGTAGGAAATGAAGCTTTTTATATAACAATAAATGAAGGTCTGATGTTTTGCTTCACTGCACTGAAGACTTGATTGATAGGCTTGCAACAATCTACTAAAGGTGATTATTTATTGGCACAACAAAATGGATGGTAATATCCAGATCTTATCCTGCTTTTAAGATCCACATCATTCTGTTTCATTGGTGATAGGGCTCATCCTCAATGAAAACAGAACAGCTTGACTGATGTTAATTGCTAGAACTTTTGATCTTTTTTGGCATAAGAAGGGACAAAGAAATAAAATATTTTATGTGCCAAAGTACATATTGGGGAAATAGTTTTAAATGAGTTTTCAACTTGCCAGCACAGTGAATTATAATTTTTGCATTCTTGCTAATGTTATACAATTTTGTTAAAAGTTTTCCTAAAATTCTTTTAAAAAATGCATAAAAATTTTGCTTTTAAATAATCTGTTGTTTCTTTTTCTAAATGTATTTTATTGTTGGATCGCCTATGAGTCTCTTACTCATCTAATTTGTACTAAGAAGTAATTTGGAAACAAGATTATTGTTGAACAAAGTCCAAGGAGGGAAAAGGGGCAGGAACAGTGGTCACTGGAACCTCAGGAGCATGTCTAACGTAACTGAGAGAGAAAGAGAGAGAGAGAGAGAGAGAGAGAGAGAGAGAGAGAGAGAGAGAGAGAGAAAGAGAATAGGGGTGACAGGGGGAGAAGGATATGGATTGTAATGTGTCCTTATTGTTGTATGAAAGTTAAAGACACTGTGCAGTTGAGGACTCCGGCAAGACTCGCTATGGCAGCATAACTTAAAGGGAGAATTAGAGGGTAATGCCGACATAAGGGCTCTATGAGATAAAAGACGACCCACCACACCACTGTCAACAAACCTGAGTGATCATGTGAGACTGAGGGGATGACTTCAATATGTCAATGTTTAACATTTTTTGCAATATTTCTAAGGTGAAAGAATGCATCCTTGTAATATTATTCATTTAATCACACCAAGGTATTTGACTGCTGTACACACTGAGACAGAAACACCATCCAGAGATGCTACTTAATCGTAAAGTTTACTTCTAGCTGCATGTGGTCCCAGTAAAAGTACTTCCGTCTTGTCTAAGTTAAGCAGAAGAAAATTATCAAGCGATATATAAAGAGAAAGACAAGGGGCCTGAGACAAATTGTTGCAGTATATCAAACTTCACCTTAAAAAGTGGTCAACATTTACATCAACAAACCGACAGCACTCAGTCAAATAAGACCTAAGCCAGGAAGACCTAAGCCACCTAAGCTTTAGTCTAGCAAGCAGGATAGTATGATCAATGGTGTCAAAGCTGCATTAAGGTTGAGCAAAACAAGTAAAAAGACAAAATCCTGATCAAAGGGGAATAACAGGTCATTTACCACCTTAACTAGCATAGTTTCTGTGCTATGATGAGGCCTTAAATCTTACTGATACATTTCAAAGATGTTATTCCTAAATAGATGTTAGCATAACTGCTGTGCTACAACCTTTTTTAAAATCTTGGCGATAAAGGGGAGGTTTGATATTGGCCTATAGTTGAATAGCTGACAAGGGTCAAGGTCAGGTTTTTTAATTAGGGTAAGACATTAAGCAATTCACAATTATGATCGCTGTTGTACAACAAACCAAATAGATACACATAAGTAAAATAAGTACACATATAGCTAACTTTATAGAAATCATGTCTATTTCCCATATAGCTTATTTTCTTTCAGACCTCTTGGTCAATTATGATAAAGTGCTGCTTGTATTACTGTATTATTATGTTAATCACACACTAGAATTAATAATATCCCACGGAGCAGACTTCACTGATATAGATATTTTACCTCAGTGATATCACAGACCATTACCTCATACTGTACACACTACTGGTAGAACAGATTAGATGTGTCTCCCCACGTTATCGACTTGGTGGGACAATTGTTCCGACCACTAAAGACAGATTCATAAGTAACCTGCTTGATCTGTCTCAGCATCTTACTAATACGGTGGACGAGAAGTGCAAAACACATTAACATTTCCGAAAACAAAATAACAAATGCAAAAACAAAACAACACATTCAAAACCAGAAGGACAAATTCGAAAACAATGTAACTAATGCAAAACCAAAAGTACAAGTCCAAAAACAAATAAAAAATTCAAAAATCAAATTAACAAATTCGAAAACACAACGACAAGTCAAACAAACCGGAAAAGATAGAGAAAAGATTGTTAATGAAAACTTACCGATCATTGGACGAGACACCTGTCATTCACCTGTATATCTTGACTGACAGGTGTCTTGTCCAATGATCTGTAAGTTTGTATTCACAAACTCTTTTCTACCATTTCTGGTTTGTCTGAATCGTTGCATGAAACACATTAACAAATCCGAAAACACAACGACAAGTCAAACAAACCGGAAAATGTAGGTATAGTTTGTGAAAAAAAACGTAGTCTTTTTTCCCTTTCTTTCTTTCTTTTCATTTATTTATTTATTTATTTATTTATTTATTTATTTATTTATTTATTTATTTATTTATTTATTTATTTATTTATGTTTTTATTAGGCAATTAACCATAAATAAATAACGTGGCAATAACAAGTACAATTATATATATTACAATTTAAATAAAAAAGTAAAAAAAAAAATTAATAAACAGGGCTATGGTTTATTCTGTAAATCATATTTTTCTATAAAGGACAAAAGATTCATTGCATTTCTCTTTTTAATCACTTTTTGTGAAAGAAATTAACTCATTATAAAATGCAAAAAAAAAAAAAAAAAAACGGTTTCACTTTTAAGTGTTTTGATTTTGTATATAAAATCTTCTCATCAGGAGTATATTATTAACAAGAAAGTCGTCTTTGTTATTGTTCATTACAAGTCCAAAGATAATGATATACAGTCTGTGGCAGGAGAAAGTTGGAACATATGTGTAAAAGTGTAAAAACTAATCCTTATGTCAAGATATACTGCAGCTTCTCCAACATCACTGCATATGAATGTCTTTTCTCAAAGTAGCTTTGAATTAATTCCAGTTTCTCCTTGCTTGTCAATGTTTACTTCTGTTATTTTTACTTCTGTTATTTTCTTATATTTTCACTAATCGCAATAATTAAAAAAAGTTTTAAGTAAACGGAAAACTTTACACATGTACAAGAAACAAAGTTATAAGATTTCATACTTCCTGTATATTTTAAATGACAGCTGTCTAGTACAATGATCAGTACGTTTCTATTCACAAACTATACCTAACCCTTCTGGTTTGTCTGAATTGTCGTTGTGTTTTCGGATTTGTTAATGACAAGATGGCGCCGGTGAGGTCTGCTGCCGTCACAACTTCTCCGGCTACACTTCCTCTTTTTTTGTTTATTTTATACTTTTATTTAAGTAGTTACACTTCCATCTACACAAGATGGACATCATTAGATATGACAGAGACACTCTTATATCTATTGGTGTACAATGCACTCACCTTTCGCCATTTTTAAACCCGGACCCATGCTGGCCGAGGAAGATCCTGAGGGAGAACAAAGAACGTGACCTGTACCGGCGTCCAGGAGGGAAACGAGCCGGCGTCAGGAACAGGCTGAGGGCACGCGCACACCGTCCTCGACGACCTCAGGGCAAGGGTCAAGTTCCAGAGATACATTCGAGACTGCAACCTTCTCTTTTTCACCGAGGCATGGCTGAACCCAGCGGTACCGGACCACGCCATCCAGCCGGACGAGTTTTTCTCGGTTTACCGCATGGACAGAACACTGGAGTCGGGGAAGTCAAGAGGAGGTGGAAGAGTACAAGGACATAGAAGAGTACAAGGCTGTGTCTTACAGTGTTCGCAGCGCGGTGAAGGAGCTAAACCCCTTTTACGCTCTTTTCGAGGCTGCAGCTAACCACGCTAGTGCCGCTAGCAGCACAACCAGCGTGCATGCCGAGAGAGCCGGAGAGGTAAACACATTCACCATCTCAGAGCATGACGTGAAAAGGGCATTCAAGAGAGTAAATACCAGGAAGGCAGCAGGATCAGATGGCATCACAGTTCGGGTTTTGAAAGCTTGCGCTGACCAGCTAGCACCGGTGTTCACCGAGATTTTTAGCCTCTCTCTGGAACAGTCTGTTGTCCCCTCATGTTTTAAACAGTCCACCATTGTTCCTGTCCTGAAGAAACCCAAGCCCGCCTGCCTCAATGACTACCGCCCTGTAGCTTTGACCTCAGTAGTGATGAAGTGATTCAAGAGACTGGTCAGAGCCTTCATCACTGCATCACTACCAGACACACTGGACCCATTACAGTTTGCGTACCATCAGAACCGCACTACTGAGGACGCCATTGCTCATCTCCTCCACACCACAATGAGCCACCCTGACCAAAGAAATGGAAATTATGCAAAGATGTTGTTTGTGGACTACAGTTCAGCGTTTAACACCATAATTCCCTCAATACTCACCTCTAAGTTGGAGGTCCTGGGACTCAGCCAGCCGCTGTGTCAATGGATCTCTAACTTCCTGACAGACAGACCACAAGCCATACAGGTGGGAAAACACACCTCATCCACCCTTACTTTCAGCACTGGAGCTCCCCAGGGTTGTGTTCTGAGCCCCCTGCTGTACTCGCGGTACACATATGACTGTGTGGCCACATCCAACTCCACCACCATCATCAAGTTTGCTGACGACACTGTTGTGGTGGACCTGATCAACAACAACGATGAGACGGCCTACCTACAGGATGTTAAAAACCTGGAGAGATGGTGCCAGCAGAACAACCTTCTCCTGAACAATAGCAAAACTAAGGAGTTGATCGTGGACTTCAGCACAAAGCGGGAGCAGTCATACCAACCGTTTAACATCTGCAGGACTCCAGTGGAAAGAATGGACAGTTTCCGGTACTTGGGTGTTAACATCACACAGGATCTGTCTTGGTCCTGTCACACTATCACCCTGGTGAAGAAGGCCCAGCAGTGTCTGTACCATCTGAGACGCTTAAGGGACTTTAAACTACCCTCTCAGTTGTTTAAGACTTTCTGCACCTGCACCATTGAGAGCGTTCTGACGGGTAGCATCACTTCCTGGTTTGGGACCAGCACCATGCAGGACAGACGAGCCCTCCAGAGGGTGGTGCGTTCGGCTGAACCATCCACGCCGAGCTCCCTGACCTGCAGGACATCTACAGCACGCGGTGCAGGACCAAAGCCAGGAAGATTGTGAAGGACCTCAGCCATCCCAACAATGGACTCTTCTCTTTGTTGCGTTCAGGGAAACACTTCCGCTCCCTGAAATCGAACACAGAGAGAATGAGGGGGAGCTTCTTCCCGCAGGCCATTCGGTGATTAAACCAGGAAACACCCAGGATCTAAAAGCTGGTCCACTCTCTCCATCATCACACTTCTTCTCTGTACATATCTCACCTTTCGCACCACGACACTTTAAACTCTGGACTTGCACAGCAAAGTGCACTTAATATTTATTTATTTTATACCACACCATTCTGCACACGGACACTTTATGGACACTCTATACCGCACACGGACACTTACAGACCCTTACACCACACCATACCGCACACGGACACTTACGGACACTTACACCACACCATACTGCACATGGACACTTTATGGACAACCCACAACTAAAATTGTCTATTGTTTACACTTTGGTACTTTGGTACTTTGGTCTACTGCCATTAGGATTTTCGTTGTGTATACATTTTTCTCTTTGTTTACATACATATATTTTTATATCCTTTATATCTTATATCTTAATTTATATAGTTTTTATACTTTATTTATCTGTTGTTTTTTCTTTTCTCCCCACCCTATTCCCCTCTTGCCGGACTGTCGAATAAAGCATTTCACTGCATGTCGTATCCTGTATGTATGTGTATGTGATGAATAAAATTTGATTTGATTTGATTTGTGCAACGATTCAGACAAACCGGGAAAACTTAGGTATAGTTTGTGAATGGAAACTTACAGATCATTGGACAAGACACCTGTCAGTCAAGACATACAAGTGAATGACAGGTGTCTCGTCCAATGATCGGTAAGTTTCCATTGACAAACTATATCTACCTTTTCCGGTTTGTCTGACCGGAAAAGGTAGTGTGTTTTCGTTGTGTTTTCGGATTTGTTAATGTGTTTTTGGATTTGTTAATTTGTTTTTGGATTTGTTTTTTTGTTTTTGCATTTGCTGTTTTGTTTTTCGCAGTTGTTTTTCGACCACTGTATACTAAACATCTAAATTCTAATGATCTTGACTAAATGGCTTACAACATAGACCCTATCCAACTAGCAAATTAGATACCGTTGCCCCCATTCAATTAAAATAGTTTAGAGAAAAAACACTTGCACCATGGTATAATAGTAAAACTTATACCCTCAAGAGAGCAGCCCATATTCTGGAGAGATAATGGAGAAAACCTAAATTAGATGTTTATAGAATTGCAAAGACAGTATGCTCAGCTACAGAGAGGCGCTAAATGCTGCTACGGCTGAGCACCTGAGCAAACTCATAGAAAACATCCAAAACAATCCCAGGTTCTTTTTTATTAGAGTGGTTTAATTAACAACAAATCAGATATCTGAAAAGAGTATTCCATCACAGTTTAGCAGTGAGGACGTTAATTTAAAGTATCAGAAACAAAATCGTGGAGGTTCACGCTCTGACAGCATCTCATGATCCAGTCTCACCTAAAGTGCCTAAATTACAATTATAATGCTTTTCATTTATAAAACTGGAAGAGCTATATGATCTTATCACCAAAGCCAAATCAACAACATGTCTGTTAGATCCCATTCCAACTAAATTACTGAAAGTGCCACATAGGACTGGAGAGCCTCTTCTCGATATTATTTACTCGTTTCTATCATTTTCATCTATCATTCTATCATCTTCTTACAAGAAAACAATATCTTTGAATAGTTTCAGTCAGGTTTTAGGCCACAACTGACCTGTTTTTAGTTTTGCAACAACATCTCTCTGTTAGTTTTACTAGATCTTAGTGGTGAATTTGACACTATAGATCATGACTTTTTCTTAGATTGCTTACAGAATTACATTCAGGGACAGCCATTTCTTCTTCTTCATCTTTTGGCTGTGAATCATCCATATCCATACTACCCTGTCCTCTACATCTGCCTTTTCAAATTATCCACCTGCATGTCCTCCCTCACCACATCCATAAACCTCCTGCTTGGCCTTCTACTTTTCCTACTGCATGGCAGCTCCATCCTAGGCATTCATCTTCCTATATACTCCATGTCCCTCCTCTACACATGACCGAACCATCTCAGTCGGGCCATCCTCACTAAAACGTCCGACATACCCCTTTTATAATTTTATTTCTAATCCTGTACATCCCCGTCACTCCCAAACCCTCCTTAAGCAAGGCAAGCCATCCATTAGACAGAGAAACGGTGTTCTGCACCCAGTTCTTTATAGTTCCCAAAAAGGAAGGTGGGTTGTGTCCTATACTAGACCTGCATCAGCTGAACTCACTTTTGAGACTCAGGTTTAAAATGCTGACCCTGAAACAGGTTGTGTCCCAAATCAGGTCTGAGGACTGTTTTGTGATTATAGATTTAAAGGATGTATACTTCCAAATTTCTATCCTTCCAGCTCACAGAAAGTTCCTGAGGTTTGCTTTCAGGGCCGAGGCTTACCTATCGTTTGGTCTTGCCCTCTCACCCTGCTCCTTCACAAAGTGTGTGGATGCGGCTCTGGTCCCACTCAGGCTTCGGGGCATCCGGATTCTAAATTATATCGACGATTGGTTGATATTGGCTCAATCAGAGCAACTGGCAGTCCGTCACTGAGATGCCGTTCTTGCCCACATAAAGCAAGTGAAGTTAAGATGCATCCTTCAAGGAGTGGGGAGTGGTCTTGAGTGGCCACTACGCTCAAGGTCTCTGGTGGAGGTTCCATCTAGCATGGCACATAAATTGCCTTGAGATGCTGGCTGTGCTTCAAGCTCTGAGGCATTTCCTCTCAGACCTCAGAGGTCACATTGTCTTGGTCTGTATGAAAAACACCTCAGTGGTTTCCTATATCAACCACTGGGGGTCTGCGCTCTCACCTCCTGTACAAGCTGGCACACAAGATTCTCCTGTGGAGCAGGCACCCTCTCAAAGCCAAGGCTGATGCCTGGGGAATGGCAGCTCCACCCCGAGGTGGTAAAGCAAATCTGGGGAAAGTTTTACAGAGCTCAGGTGGATCTGTTTGCACCTCAAGAGACATCATACTGTCCCCTCTGGTTTTCCTAAACACCCCCAGCCATGGTACAGGAATGGCAGAGGCAGCACCTGGCATGCTGCTCCTGGTTGTTGTAAAGAGAGTTTTCTGGGACGGAGTCCATCTCCTCCTGGTGGCCCCATGGTGGCTGGGCAGGGCATGGTTTGCAGACCTAGTAGCCCTTTTGAACTTTCTGCCTGGAAGCTTTCTCTCAGGAGGGATCTTCCATCCCAAGCAGGCGGCACAATAATACACCACCCCAGAGCTTTGGAGGCTGTGGCCCCTGAGGGGGTGCAGCTGCTAGCTGCTGGTCTCTCCACCCAGGTGGTAGAAACCGTTCTTCAATCTGGAGCTCCCTCCACAAGGAGGTTGTATGCTGCGAGGTGGCACCTATTTACTTCATGGTGTGAACAATAAACACCTAGACCCAGTTTACTGCCCAGTTGGTTCAGTGCTGGAATTTCTTCAAGTACAGTTTGCCAAGGGTTGGCTCCGACCACCCTGAAAGTTTACGTGTCTGCCATTGCGGCCTGCCATGCCCCTCTTGCAGGGCAGTTGCTGCCATTGGTGACGCGCTTCCTCCACAGCACCCGGAGGTTAAGGCCTCCAGTGCAACCCTAGAGTGCCTGCATGGGACTTGGCTATTATACTGGAGGCACTGTCCTAGCCTCGCTTTAAGCCTCTGACCGAGCTACCTGTGAGGTTCTTTACAGTCAAGACTGTGTTCTTTTTGGCCATTTAATCTTTTAAGAAAGTGGGAGATCTTTAGGCCCTGTCTGTGGCCCCTTCCTTCCTAAAGTTTACTCCAGGCCTAGCCAGTGCCTTTCTCTACTCTAGATCAGGGTATGTTTCCAAAGTACCTTTGGTACAACCTATTATGCTCCAGCCATTCTCTCCTCCTCCCTTTTAGGTGCCAGACCAAGAGAAGCTTAACCAACTGTGTCCTGTGTGAGCAATGGAAATATACATCCACAGATCAGAACTGTGGAGGAAGTCGGAGCAGCTATTCATCTGATATGGCCCTCCAAGGAGAGGTCACCCTGTGAACAAGCAGACGCTACGCACATGGAAAGTGGATGAGATTTCCACCTCTTATGAATCCTCTGGTCTTCCCACTCTCTTCCAGGTCGGATCGCACTCCATTTGAAATGTGGTGGCTTTTAAGGCCTTGTTCACTGGAGTTTCCCTCTAGGACATCCGCAATGCTGTAGGCTGGTCCACTCTGCTGACCTTTGTCAGGTTCTACAGACTCAACCTCAGTGCCACTCCGTCCTAGCTGTACCCTTCCACACTAGGCAGGGATTGGTCAGCCTGGCTTGATTAAGCGTTCCGACACAGCTCAAGTTCCTAAATGGGGGAACATCTCCAGGTTACATATGTGACTATGATTTCCAGATGGAACGAGACGCTCTGTCTCAATGTCACATTGCCTGCATCATTGCAGCACTTTCTCCTCTGTTCAGAGGCTGCCGCTGGTTCCACTCGTTCCTAAAGCGTACCTGCCAGAAATTCCTGTAGTTCCTTTAATTAATGTTGCTATTGGGCTCTTGGTAGCCTCCCTGTATTCTCCTCTCATCAACTTTGAAGGGTAGTCCTGATCTTTGCAATGCATTAGTGTTCTATAGTACATTCAGTGGCTTCAATATTTTTTTTATATCCCTCTTTTGATTGGTACCTTTCAACAGTTAAGAGCCATGGGCCTTAAAGAGTTGCCAAATAAACTAAAAGATTTAATAGAATGCAACCCCAAACATTTAAGCAAATTCTACTGCAACAGCAGACTTTTATCAGGTTTTAATCCGAATATCCTTCATTGATAGCAGGTGTATGCCATTATGTATGCCATATGTGAATGGTTAATTCTCAGCACAGTTAGAACCCCTTTTATGGAATAGTGTGCAGACTTGGTGTTAGTGTGCAATCAGGGTGTTTTCAATCAATGTTTCCCATTATTTAATATTTCTTTCTTGGAATTATGTTTGTTGGAAGATCACATTAATAAACAAGTCTGACCTTTATGTTGTGGTTTCTGCTATTATATAAAAAAAACCCCTGCAATTTTATAAGGGTGTGTAGACCTTTTATATCCACTGTCATCTTCTTTACTTGAATACGTGGATTGATAGGTCAGTGGCTAAAAAAATCAACCAGTAAAAAAAAAATCAACAATAGCAATTGCAACAAATGTTTCTTGGTCAAACAAAAGGTTCAGTTAAATATCTAGTGCTTAAATCAGTCAAGTGCAAAATTAAAGAGGGTTTAGAACATCTTTTGAATAAAAAAGGTTTTATATTTGAACAATTTAAGTAACATGTCTAAAATACATTTTTAACTAGCTATAGTGTTTTGGCTAAAACTATTGTAAAAGCTTAATAATCACACTCTTAGACTTGAAAAGGAAATAGGCTGGATTGAACTATAAGTGGTCTCAGAGGACATGAAGCAGAGTTTCTGAATCAGAGTGGGTAAGCCCACTTCAGAGCATGCCAGGTTCATTTTTTGCATGTGAAAAGAAGAGAAGGAAAATGGAGACACTTGCTACTTGGCCTTTTCATATTGTTTCAAAGGGATAGTTTGTGGTAAATGCCAGGGCCTCTCAGCAGGCTTTTGAGCCTCTGGAGTTTGAGATACAGGGCTTTGATCTGGCACAGAGAAGTGCTAGACCCTAAACAATAAGGTTAGTGCACAGAATGCACTGTAGCCTTTATCAGCTTGGGAGACCTGGATTCTCCAAAGTGAGTATGCAATGCAAATTACTAACCTCATAGGAGGTTAGAGCATTTTGGCCATGATTCCTATGCTTCCTGTTCAAAGCTGTTAAACAAGAGCCAGAGCCTTTGGTCATCATTTTCCTGTACTTAATTAAAAATGTAAATGTCTCAAGGAAACAATGCTTAAAGTGTCTTAAATCTAAATGTAACTTGTAGGCCAACAATGAATTTCATTGTAGTTGGCATACAGCAAGGGCAAATCCTAAGGCTATTCAAACAGTCACTTTAAGTGTTTTCATTACATGCTTTGAAATAAGACCTCACTTGGAATCCTTCACAATTTTAGGCCCAATCATGCTTTTTCTTATCTTTGGGTGTGCTACCAAGGTTGTTGCCAGTGACATGAATGTCACTTTCTAAATACCATATGTCGAAACGCTCATGGACATAATTTAGCTCTGCAGCATGTGCGATAGGCCTGATGTATGGCCTGCATATTCTTTTACTATCAATATCCATGCCAGAGACAGTGGTCAGCATTCATCTTCACTCACTTTCTGCTTAGCACAGACTAAATTAATTTCCTCTGGGAAATTAACCACTGATTCGATGCCATATAAATTCACCTCTTACAGAGCAATGAATTACCCGGGCCACCCTCAGTTATTTACAGGCAAAGATATATTTTATTGCTTTGCCAATTATAATATATTTTGAATTATAGAACGAACCTGTTTTAAAAGACTTTGGAGAAGACTATTTATAACCAAGCTCTGATCATTGTTTTGAGGAATGGAGTTGGAAAATTTTTATTCCAGAAGCATTCAGGTTCACACATCTTTATTCTTTTAGGATTGCACTATAAATCAAATTTAGGCACAGCATGCGAATCTATTTTAAAGCACTGTATTTTTGTGACAGAGTTATTTGGGACAGGAACTTACATTCAGCCTGGGATGCATAAAGTTTGATCAGTAGATGGAAACATTTGCAACTTTAATAATAATATTTATGCATGATAAATGGAATATATAGCAAAAGGGTAAGACATGCTATAGAGAAGTTTCTGTACTAATGATGATTTTTTTTATTTTTCCCCTGAAACACTTAAACCGTGACACCTGTTTGCAATGAACAAATCATTTCACTCACTCTTGTAAATTATGTTAAATGTTGTGACAAGATATGTGAGGATATTTTTATTAACTTTTTTGTTTAAAAATTGCATTTTGTTATGAAAAAGCATAGTTCAGAAAAAAAATATTATTTTTTAAAAGAACTTGATTTAATTGCTCTTCTAATGGAGAAAGCATAAGGATTTGAATAAAATTCAGGTACATGTGATTTTCTGTGCAACATGTCAAGAGCTACTGCACATGGCATTCTAAAAGCATGTCCAAAATATGGACTAAATAGTATTAAGAATGGACAAGAATTTAGAAATAAAATGAAATGCGTGTGAGATTATATATAGAGAAATATTTGAAACCACCACATCAAAAGGCTATAGAAACAAATTCACAAAGTAATCTGAGAACTGTTGTACAGTGCTAAAATTATTATTCTGATGGGAAGCAAAAGCTGTCTTCAATCTTGTGAGACATCAGAGAAGCTGTAGGGGGTCTGTCAAGCAGCCAGCCTTTGCCACCTTCAGAGGAAGTTGCAGCCACCATGTGTGAAATGTGGTGGGTTTTGGTGGCATCCAAATTGTCAATCCAGGTAATGTTTCAAAATATCCATTATTATTTGACAAAAAAACACTGAGGAAAAAATGCTTGACGTATCTGAAGAGAGAGAAGAACTGAAAGTGAAAAGAGTAAAAAAGTGATTTAATCCAACTATAAAGAAGAAACCAGCAAAAGGTGTGATCATACTGTATGATTGTCTCTACTTTCAAATCAATCAGACTGCGTTTGCCAGTTGGAAGAGAGTTATGTGCACTAAGGCACAACATGGACACCCTGAAAATACCCCTCCGCTGCATTGACTCCTAGCAACATCCACTGCTCGTCTCCATTAGCAACAGTCTGAAAAGAATGGTGAGTGCAATGGAACAGCAGTTTACCATTGTGGTTTTATGTATTTTCTTCAACTTCATCCATTGAACTGCCCACATCATACTCTGAAACCTTACTCTATTAGTAAGACACTGAATCAGTCGTGAGCATGACATAATGTTATAATATATTATGCCACAATGTTGTTTAATTCTCAAATTTGATGGGTCATATTATTGACTGATTAATATTGAAAACACCACAACTTTGACGGTTCCTGGCTAAAATCCAATTACAGGTTTACATTAATGCACACATTCTAGTATGTTATTGTTTCTATGGTAAAGCCTGAAGAAAAAATAAAATAAATTTTGCTTTCTAGATGCTTTCTAGAATAATGCATTTAACTTATTATTTTTGTGCTTTTTATCATACTTCTTCACATCTTCAGGCTTTTTTGTTTCTAATCTCACATTGTTGTATTTTTGTCTTTTTAACATAAAGAGAGACAAAAGTGAAACTTTTAAAAGAAAGGCTGTTTATAGCTGTGGATTATATTACATTACATTCAACATAAACCAAACAGCCATAACATTTACACCATTTGGTATATATTTTGTAGGTCTCCTCTTGTGTAAGAAAAACAGCTCTGACCTGTTGAGGCATAGACTCTGCAATAACTCCTCAAACCATTACTTTACATGATGACATGGTGTTTTATCCTGCTGAAAGAGGCCACTGCCATTTGGTAATATCATTGCTATAAAGGCATGGGGTCCCATGGTGGTCTACTGGTTAGAATGCGGAAACATGATTCAACAAGCCAGGCCACCTAATTTCATTGATCCATGGTCCATGTTTTGATGCTCACCTGCCCATTGTAGATGCTTTCAATGGTGGTCAGCTTGGGGATTCTTGAAGATACCCAGCTCCATACACAGCAAGATGCAATGCACTGTGTTTTAAAATCTTTCAATCACAGCCAGCATTTACTTTTTTATTAATTATTTTGTGACAACTTCTTCTGTGACTTCTTCCTTGGACAACTTTTGGCATTTTGCTATTTTGGAGATATGCTGACACAGTTGTCAAGTCATCACAGTCTGGCAATTTTCAAAGTCAATACATCTGCTATTTTTCTGCTTCCAACACAAAATCTTTAAGTTTACTTGATACCCAGTATGTGTATGTTGTATTCAAGGAAGAAAACATATAATTGATTATTTTTCTGTAGCAGCAAGACTGGAAACATTTAATCTTTTACATTATGTGACTGCATACCTACACTATGTATATGTAACCTGGTCATGTTATACACCTGAATATGAATAGTTAGAACAGGGGTGTATACCTATAAGAGTCTACACCAACATAATTTTTTAGGACTTGCAGTAAATTATGTGTAACATAAAAAAGACCGGAAAAGTTACGGAAACGAGATGGCTATGTCTCGGAAATAGACAGGGTTGAAAATTTCATGAAATAACTTTGTAAGTTCATAAATCATTATAAATGACAATGCCGGATTGCTTAAAATAGTCTGTTGCAAAGCTAGAGGAACTGATATGTAATAAGTTCATGAAACGATGGAGTTGAATTGTGAGACTTCAATTGATATCGTTATGAAATTATTTTATAAATGCAATGTTTTTGTTTTGCACGATTTTAAATACATTCTAAATCGCATTGTTAATGCGATTTAGAATGTACATGGATTGGATTGATGTGTGTGGTGTATTGATGAATTTTTTATTTTTTATTTTGTCAGTATCACCTCTACCGTGTTGTATACTGTGTTTTACTGTAATACATTTTTTGTACTGTTTCATTTACCGTGTGTAGGGTAAGGTGCAACTCTTTGCACTATAGTATTATATACCACTTTGAATACAGCTTGCACTGTACCGATTTGTCGGTTGGACAACAGATTTTTGTTTTATCATTTTTTATTTTTTCTCAAATCCAAAATCCCATGTTGGGGATCATTCAGATAAATAAAACCTGAAAAAGATTTTTTTTTGTTTTGTGTGTGTAGAGCCCTGTTAAATTAGGGTCTAATAATTATTTGGTTTTTATTTTCTTTTACACTACAGAGTTCAAACTTTTTCATTAAAAAAAAAAAAAAATTATAACTAAGGAAAACACCTGTAAAAAAAAAAATTTGATAAGAATTGTTGCTTAAAGAATATGGTGTTTTCTGAGAGGGAAGGGAGGAAGTGAAGTGTGAGAGAGAAGGACGACACGAGGACTCCGAAAAAAAAGGTGTGCTAATCGTTCGGTGCAGGTGTAAAGTCTGACTACTGGGTTGTGGACTATATACAGAAACACTGAACAGAGAAAAGACTGTTTAGAAAACAATGTGGGTGAACTCTATGTAGAGAGTGTGAGTTTAAGAGTGATGGGACTCAGGTGCACGCGTTAATGTGAAGGACAAACATGACGTTATCTTAATCACAGGACTACGTTAGCTTCACGTGAGTTGTACATTTAGCAAAGTCATAAAGTTTGACTGTACAAACGTTGTGGAACGATTTGTAATGCGAATAGTCATGCAGTGACTGAACAACGGAGAAAGTGAAGGCCGCACGATTTTTCCGGAGAGACCGACGACACGTGGTGGCCTATGCCGCATCTCTGCCTCGTTCACATCATCGGATGTATGATTCGCACAGTGCGTGTTCATGGATAAACACAAGGAAAAACTGAATCGATTGAACGGATAATTCAAGTGTGTGTTTCGTGTACAAGTTTCACTGTTCCATTGGATTTCGTGAGTACTAGCAACTGCTCACACTTTCACATGAGCTCCAACGTAGCGCGCCAACCAGAGACTTAAATCCCAGCTGGGTACTATTTGTTTTGTGGGGTTTTCTTTTCTTTTGTCTTCTTTAAATTTGTTTCTGTTAATAAATGTTTGTCCATACAATATATTCTCAAGTTATTTCTAAATGATATGTCTGTTATTTCTGAATGAAGAGAGTGTCTAAAAGAAACACTGAAGTCTGAACCCGAGGTTAATAACAGTATTTTGGGGTTACTTTGGTAGCAAACAAATTACACATCTAAAAGTAAATTTAGATGTGCCTCTCACGTGTAAAATTATCCTAGACATAGTTTTAGCCAGTGAATCAGTGAGAGGGCTACATGTGTATACTTTCTTTACCCATCAACATATAAATCATATATTTGTTGTATTTTTGTTTACAAAAATATGCTGAATATTTTTTAAGTCTCTTACACCCAGGATATCATCTAATTCATAGGTATCTGCAAGCAACTGTTATGGTACGTGCTATGTGTCAAAAGATACAAAGCAAATACATTTAGGTGCTCTGTAAACTAAGCAGAAGCTCAATGTATTTATGACTGAACTGAGAGCATCCTGGTGCAAACCAGCATTAGTGTGGAGGTTTCTTTAAATACCTGGTGGTTGAGAAAGATTCTGCACACCTGTGCTTAAATGGACTGTCAAAAGTGTAACATTGATTGGACATTTAGTAGAAGACCTGTACTGAATCAGTACACTGACCTAAAAAGAAACGGATGACTTTAATATGTCGAATCTCCAAACATATACAAAGCTTACCAGTCTTCGTAAATTAGTAGTCAAATGTGATATTTTTCAGCTTTGAAAAGTTCTTGGAGCATTGGGTTTGTGTATTTTTAGACTTATATCTGTCTTAAGCTCATAGGCTACTTTCACATAAAGCATTTTTTTTCTCATCCACCAGCAGATTTTACATGTTATTCTATGGGGAGCAGTATGCAGAATGTGGCTGCTTTTAAAATGCTGCTGTCTGTGTTTTTTAACACAAAAAAGTAAAACTTTTTTAAGAAAAGGGCAGAATGACATCTAGCATTTTTTGATCATCCAACCAATCAAGTTGCAGCTCGGGGGACGAGCCAGACAAACCAGCATGGAAGATGGAGAGCCAGTGGAAAATTAATCTTTTGCAGAAGCAGCTTTTTCTTATCGAGTTTCCTCCTTCAAAGGCAGCCTCCCACATACAACTAAAGTCAAAAGTTTACATACACTTAAAGTTCGAGTCATTAAAGCAAATTTTTTTAGCTATTCCACACATTTAATATGAGAAAAACTATTGTTTTGGCAAGTCTATCCAACAATTGTTTATTGGCAGATTGTTTCCCTTAGAATTCCAGTAAGTCATAAGTTTGCATGTTTTAACAGTGCCTTGAAAAATTCCAGAAAATGTTGTCAAGCCTTTAGTTAGTTAACCAATTAAAAGCTAATTGGAGGTGTATTAGTGGGTGTGTTTTAAAGCCTACCCTAAAACTCAGCTCCCTTTTGTTTGACCTTAAAAAAAGTGTACCTCCACAAGATTTATTTGACATTCAAAGGGTGGTGTTGTGTGAGGTTGAGTTCAATACAGTACCTGTACAGGACACTTTAATTTTTTTCACTCCATCAAGGGCACTGCTATGCTGGAAGATGTATTGGCCACTTAGTTCCCTTAGTAGAAATTGTAATGGTACAGCATATAAAGACTTAATGTAAGCCAACATAATAGTGTAGGTATGATTATCAGGTCTTCATTTTTTGTAGGGCCAATGCGATCTAAATGCGAGTGTGCTTTAGCTCTATCTTGAATTTACTCTCTTCTGGTAAGGTAGGATTTTAACTTTGTATATCTATTTAACTCAGTTGATTCTAGAGTGTTGGTCTGTGCTTATTAGTTTGGTCAGGTGATTAATCAAGAGTAGTTTCAGTCTCACTTGAGGTGTGAATTGTGGGCAGGGCTTACTCACTTATATTGAAGGCCCTCCTACTTGTAGGTAGCCCCCACAAGTAGGTAACCCCCTTAAAGTCAATAACTCAGTGTTATTTAGAAAGTCTCTATTTATACTCTTTCTTACTTTAAAAAACACATTGATCTCAAACTGGGAGATTAGTCATGTGCCTCAAACCCATCTCTGTAGTAATCTCTTACAGACACAGACGTTCCCTTCCACGGAACAGATGTCACATCGCCAGTAACCTCATCTACCCTTCCCTGTTGTCTCAATCTCAAACAGCGGTGGTAGGTGGGCTCTGGAATTGTCAATCTGCCGTAAGGAAAGCTGACTTTATCACAGGCTTGGCTTCCCACTACACATTTGACTTTTTGGCACTTACTGAGACATGGATATCACCACAGAACACTGCTACACCAGCTGCTCTGTCTTCTGCCTATGCTTTCTCTCACTCACCAAGAGAAATCGGCAGAGGTGGTGGTACAGGTCTACTTTTATCACGGAGATGGTGTTTCACACCTCTACCTTTGTCTCATTTAACCATGTCTTCTTTTGAATTTCATGCAGTTTCAGTTACCTCTCCAATCAACCTTTTTATCATTGTCATCTACCGCCCTCCTGGTCCTCTTGGGGATTTCCTAGAAGAGATGGACACGCTCCTCAGTAATTTCCCCTCTGACGGCACCCCTCTGACAGTTCTTGGTGACTTCAACCTCCCATCCGACAAACTTCAGTCATCTTGCCTCTTGCCTTTTCTGAATACCTTCTCCTTGACATTTAACAGCTGCCCTCCAACACACAAGGGAGGAAATGTCCTGGACCTGGTTTTCACCCGTCCTACTCCAGCTACAGACATGACTGCCACTCCACTTCCAATCTCTGATCATCACCTGGTTTCCTTTTTAATCACTCTTCCTATTCAACCTAAAAATAATTTGCATGTCTCTCTTATTCGTCCTAACCTCCACTCTATCTCTCCCTCCTCTGTAACTTCATGTACTCTTTCATCTCTTCCTGACCCCGTCTCCTTTTCCTCTCTACCCTTAGACGTTGCTACGGACTCCTTCCTCTCATCTCTTTCCTCAACCATGGACCTCCTTTGTCCCTTGACTACAAAACCCAAGAAGACTTCTTGTCCCACACCGTGGCTGTCAGAAGTTTTGCGCAGTAATCGACGAGAACTCCGATCTGCAGAGAGGAAGTGGAAAAAATCACAGCTTGATGTAGACCTCTCATCTTACCGTGCACTCCTGACCAGATTTTCTTTGGAGGTGACTTCTGCCAAAACTACCTTCTACAAGGAAAAGCTTGAGGCCTCTGCACAAGACCCCCGTAAGCTTCACAACATCTTCTCTTCTCTACTAAACCCCCCTGCTGCACCTGCTCCATCCTCCCTGACTGCTAATGACTTTGCCTCCTTCTATGATGAGAAGATTAGGAAAATCTGCCAGACCTTCACTTCCTCTCCAACAATGACTACACAACACAGCCAACAATCCACTACGTCTCTGTCAAGCTTCTCAACCCTAACAGAAGATGAGATACTGCAAGTCATCCGATCCTGCAATCCCACCACCTGTCCCCTGGATACAATCCCTTCAAATACGCTCCAGACCATCGCACAAGATCTCCTGCCCTTCATCTCCACAATCATCAATGGGTCATTAACATCTGGCTATGTACCAACTACCTTCAAGCAAGCAAGGGTCATTCCTATCTTGAAGAAACCGGCTCTGGATCCATCAGACATCAACAACTACAGACCGGTATCACTCCTTTCCTTTCTTTCTAAATCTCTGGAACGCACTGTTTTTAACCAACTGTCTGTCTATCTCTCACAGAACAACCTCCACGATCCGAACCAGTCTGGGTTCAAAACGGCACATTCCACAGAGACGGCACTATTGGCTGTTTCTGAGAAACTACATGCTGCTCGGTCAGCCAAGCTGTCATCTGTACTTATCTTTCTGGACCTTTCAGCAGCATTCGACACAGTCAACCACAATACACTTTTGTCAACCCTCAAGAGCCTTGGTATTTGCGGAACAGCATGGAAATGGTTTGCTTCCTACCTGGAAGGTCGCTCATACCAGGTAACATGGAGGGGATCCACATCTGCCCCATGCAGACTTACCACCGGTGTCCCACAAGGCTCGGTACTTGGTCCCCTCCTTTTCTCCCTCTATACCCACTCCATTGGTGAAGTCATATCCTCACATGGGTTTTCTTATCACTGCTATGCAGATGACACTCAACTCATCTTTTCTTTCCCTCCATCAGATACCACAGCTTCTGCTCGGATCTCAGCATGCTTGTCAGACATATCTTTATGGATGAGGGCTCACCAACTTAAACTCAACCCCAGCAAAACAGAACTGCTAGTCATCCCAGGTGATTCATCTCCAGGTCAAGATCTACAAATAACACTTCATGACTCTCTGCTCTCCCCTTCAGCCACTGCTCGTAACCTTGGGGTAACTATGGACAATGAACTGTCTTTTTTCCCACATGTCGCTAATGTTGCTCGTTCTTGTCGATTTCTTCTCTATAACATCCGAAGGATTCGACCATTTCTGTCCATACAGGCTGCCCAGGTGCTTGTTCAGTCTCTTGTCATTTCAAGATTGGACTACTGCAACTCTCTGCTGGCAGGTCTTCCCCTGAACGCTATTCGTCCACTGCAAATGATCCAAAATGCAGCTGCACGACTTGTGTTCAATCAGCCCAAGTTCTCCCACACCACCCCACTGCTGCGCTCCCTTCACTGGCTTCCAGTAGCTGCACGTATCAGATTCAAAACACTGATGCTTGCCTACAAGGCCAAAAATGGACCAGCACCATCTTACCTCAGTGACCTCATCACATCTCGCACTGCACCACGCTGTCTGAGATCCTCCAGCACTGCTCGACTGGTACCACCTTCTCTCAGATTGAGAGGTAAGTACAATTCAAGGCTCTTCTCTGTTCTGGCACCGAGGTGGTGGAATGAACTTCCCCTAGATGTCCGTACAGCAGAGTCCCTGATTATCTTTAAGCGACGACTGAAGACCTACCTCTTCCTGAAATACTTAAATTAGCACTTTCCAAGTTTGTAGAATTCGAGTTATATTTATATTGAGTTTGTATTCTTGTGTACCAGTGTAAGACTTATTCACTACTAGAGATTTAAAGCACTTTTGTACGTCGCTCTGGATAAGGGCGTCTGCTAAATGACGGAAATGTAAATGTAAAAATCTAAATAAAGCACTTTTTTGTGATTAAATTGAATGAATGAATAAATGAATAAATGAATAGCATGACAATTTTCACCCCTTACGATAGGACGTTCCAAAGCTGTAACATTCTATTATTGCAAGTGTGCTAATAATAATAAATAAATAAAAATAATTATAATAATAATAACCTGTTTTGATTACAGCACATTTCCAGCCATCCTGTGTTTGCATCCTGTAACCTAAAAATACCAATATGTAATAGCTCAAGACATAATTTTATCTTTAATCACACATGAAACAATGGCTGTCAAAATTAGTTGTTTTTACTGTATAGTACATACTGGAAAATTGATTTAATTTTAACTAGAGACTCTCCTGCTGTGTACCACTTGTATCCTGTTCTTATCAGTCTATGCTGTTTCAATCAAATTAAGGTAATCTAGTTAGCATACAGGCAGAGACACAAACACGCCCCCTCTCTCAAATACACACACAAGCACACATCTTAATCATGGAAATGCTAATTGTATAATTGAGTTATTGTGTTCATGATTCACCTCTTGGAGTGAGATGTAATTAGGGGTAACTGGGTGTGTCAGTTTAATACCCCTACAACATTAAGGTTAAAGGAGATATCAATTCCCCAACGACAAATTAAATAAACCCATCTGATGTCTATAGATGATAGCCCTGCAACAGCAATGTCTGGGTGGCAGGTTTGCTGGCCTTAGCTCTTTAAAATTAGGCTTTAATGTATGCAATTAATATTACACTTTAAATTAGCCTGTTTAAACCTTTAAAGCCAGACACATGATAAACCTGGTCAAAAAAACATTATAATGCATAAGTTAATATCCTGGCCCACGCGAATGTATATAAGGGATAGTGTTTTTGCGAACACGATTGTGTTGTATCTCATTTACAGTTTTTTCAGATGCTTTGGAGCATTTCTCGAATTATCCTTAATATTTGCAAACCAGTAAGTGCATTCTCAAATCAATTTGTACAAGCACCACAATACATTGGATTTTTTGCGAGAGAATATAATTTCTGATTTAAGAAACACTCCGATGCAACTAAGAAAAACTGTAATGCTAAGAACTGTAAACCGTCTACTTTATTAATCTGTAACAAAAAAAGAACATATACTAAAAGCACTGTATACTGAGTAAAAGTCCTCTGTTAAACAAACATATACATATATTTTAATTACTGATTTGCTGAAATTGTAACAAACTAATTTTCCTTGTCATAGTAAAACTAGCAATTCCCCTAAAAGTGTCAACAGGTGGTGGATTAATTTAGAGTTATTTGCTGGGATGAATCTGATCAGGCCTGTGCAGCTAATTGTTAAAATTGGAGGCAATAATGGGCATTTGTGACTGCAGGAGAGAAGCCTGGGTGTGATGCACCTGTGAACACGAGAAGGAACAGAAGACATCAAGACTGTCTAGACAGCTGCCTCACAGAGAGGTCTAATTTTAATTTCCAAAATTATTTAGACAGTAACAGTTGATATAAAATTGAAATATTAGACTATAGTGTAAAATGTGTGTGTTTCTGTTGATTTTGATGGAACCAACTTTTTTCTTATCCACAACCAAACATAGTTTTATGTACCTTTCAGGAACTTGACATGCGTCACAACGCTTTGGGAACACGTCCGCATTGTCTAGGCTCTGAATCACGTGTGTAATCTGTCCAATGGAAGGCACGGCGTCAACGGCGGGGTGACGTCATGACCAGGAATCTTTAAAAAGCACATGGAGTAAGGTCGGTGCCAGCTTCTGTTTGCTCATGAAGCACTCTATGTGTATTCTATGTCATTGGTAGTCAATTGTTTGTCTTTGTCTTTGTCAAAAAAAAGTTAAGGCTTCTAAGAAAGTTAAGCACACTTTTCATGTATATGTGGCTTGCTTGGGAGTAGAGCTTGCTAAGTCAGTTCTTGAGGGAGCTGGCTGCGAGCACTGTGTTCGCATGTCTATGTGATCGCTCCGCTCCCAATGGGCATTCTTCGAGGATGGTGTCCTCTCTCCTCGCGGTTCTGGTCCTACTCTCGCTAGAGCAGAGCAGTGCTCCGGTTCCTGGGGTTTGCAGATGGACCTCGGAGAGGGTTTCGAGACAGGCTTGACCCTTTCTTACACCTCACCTTCCCGGTCCAGCTCTTTCCCCTGCAATAAGAACATGCAACTCCGCCTCTTTCCTCCGAGGGGGGCAGCAGTTAGCCATACCTGGCTCTTTAAGCCACTAAAGAGACCTCTAAGGCTGTTGTCCGGTCCATGGCCACCCTAACCTCCAACCAAAAGGCATCTGTGAAAATCTCTGACAGAGAGAAGGCCATGCTGATGGACAAAGGGTTATCAATATTGGGTCCTTCTGTTCCCTATCACCCCGCACATTCACGAAATGTGTCAAAGTGGCTCAGGCTCTCCTGAGATGATGATTAGTGGATATTTACTCGATCAGAGCAATTAGTGGTCTGGCAAAGGGAAAAGGCAAAAGGGAGCTGGGGGTTTCAGCTGAACACCAAGAAGATTACGCTTTCTCCATTATAGTGAACCACTTATCTAGGTCTCTTATGGGATTCTACTGCTTTGACCATGCAGCTTTTTCCTGCCTGCATTGCATTTATACTCACGGCCATCAGCAAGGTCAGAGAAGGGCAGTCACTTACTGTCAAGCAGTTCCAGAGACTGCTCAGGCTTATTGCAGCAGCATCCAAAGTGATTTCACTTGGCCTCCTGCACATGAGACCCCTCCAGTGATGGGTTCATAAGGAAGGGCAATCCCCTTCATACTATTAAGGTCCCGTGTCAACGCCTACGTGCCTAAGATGTTTGGAGAGATTTCCAGTTCATATCTCTAGGCCCCGTGCTGGGAGTCCCTGGTCGTCCTGTAATGCTTACAACAGATGTGTCCCTCACGGGGTGGGCCTCAGGTCTATTGAAAGGGCCCCATTTACTATGGCACATAAATTGCCTAGAGATGCTGGCCGTGCTTCTAGCTCTAAGGCATTTCCTCTCGCACCAGATCCTCCTGTGGGCCCAAGGGAAGCTCCTCTCCTTGAGAGCAGCTCATATCCTGGGCCGGTTAAACAAAGCAGCAGACACCCTGTCGAGACAATCTCTGGGCAGAGACCCACTTCTGATGTGTTTTCTCTGCAACACCGGGAGGCTGAGGCCTCTGTTGTGACTTAGAGTGCCTGGGTAGGACCTTGCCATTGTACTGGAGGCTCTATCTAAGCCCCTTTTCGAGCCCTTGGCCAAAGCTTAATAAAGGCATCTTACAGTCAAGACTGTGCTTTTTTTTTCTTCTAAGGAGAGTATGTGATTTGCAGGCCCTTTATGTGGCTTTCTTCTTTCTGGAGTTTACTTCAGGCATGGCAAGCACCTTCCTGCACCCCAGAGCGGGTTATGTGCCAAGGTGCCCTTGTTTGTTGTCGGGATCTCCTGTTCTTTACAGAACTGTACACTAAGGGGTCATGGTCATGGGCGAAGCCCCTTCAGCCCCTTTTAATGTTGTATTCACACGTCATGGGGCAGAAAGTACATGGGTGTGGAGCGATGCTGCGGGTTAAAGAGATGCTTTTGCGCTATCTTTCTCCCGGGATCGCTTCCTCCCTCAAAACCCTGACATAAGAGTGGTAGTTGCCCTGGGCAGCCATTTTAATGAGCTTCGCTGTACGCTAGATCTGGCTCTCAGGGCCACTAAAGAGCCGGTCTATGGCTGCCCTGGTGTCCAAAGAAAGGCACCTGTGGCTTACTGCTGGACGCCCCACTAACCCCTTCTGGCCTCTTTGGCGATTTTGGTGTTCCCAAAAAAGACAGAGGGTTGTGTCCTAGCTTAGATCTACGTCAGCTGAATCACTCTCTCATGAGAGTCAGGTTTAAGATACTGACCATCAAGCAGGTTGTGCTTCAAATCAAATCAGACTGGTTTGTCACAGGAGATCTAAAGGATGCGTACTTTCATGTATCCATCCTACCTTCTCACTGGAAGTTCCTGAGGTTTACTTTTATGGCCGAAGGTTACCAATACTGGCTTTTTTCTTTTGGCCTAGCCCTTTCACCTCGTGCCTTCACAAAATGTGTAGATGTGGCTCTGGTTTCCCTGAGATCTCAGGGCCTCCGCATCCTTAACTACATCATTGATTGGTTGATCCTAGGGCAATCAGAGCAGTTGGCAGTCCGGCATTGAGGTTTTCGCCCACATGAAGGCGTTGGGGTTTCGGCTGAATGCCGGGAAGAGTGTGCTTCCACCTATCTCATTGTCATATGGGATTCGACTACATTCTACTACTGATGCTGATATGTTTTGGGTTAGGGCTATTCAGGTGAAACCAGTATAATATATTTTGATCGATATAACATAAACAACTGATCATGTAGAAAACAGCAGAAAACAACAAATAAATGAATGTCCTGAAGCATTTGCAATTTCATCAAAACAACAAGAAATGCTTTTATGATGTGCACAAGTGACTAAATAAAGTGGAGGTTGAACAAGTAGTTTTGAGAATTCCATTTCTTCTGAGACATGGTCCAAAGCAACTAAGAGAAAATGTAATACTTATGAGTAGGATACTATAGCTGTTGTCAAAATACATTTTGAAGATGTTACTAGTACATATTTTTGTGTTAGTATAGGACATATAGTAATTGTACTTTGCACATGTTCTTCTGCATTTTGCAGGTTAAATGGCATGTTTTCACTTCCCCAATGCACTCTTCTCTGTTTTTATATAAGTTTATGAATTTTTTTTTATTTTATACAGTTATTTTTTATTTTGTTGTAGTTACCATGGATTTTCTTGGAAAAGAGTGTTTCATTAGAACGTCTTATTTGTACCTTTGAGAAGGGATAAAAAGCGTTCAGAGTATTTCATGTTACTCCTACAGTAACATAATAGTTACATTTCTTAACCTTTTTCCTGTTACAGTTTAAACAGTATGACCCTAATTACCTTTAAAGCTTAGTGAACACTAGAGTTTAATTTACAGGTTTCCGACAATGTCGTTCAGGAGTAGAAAGTTCTGCTGTTTGCAGGGGCGGACCCCAAACCGCGCCCACTCATCCCCCACAACCCATGGTGAGCTCAGATAAGCCTATCCAAGTCAAACTGCTGACCCAATTTGATTTGCTGCTGTTTGCAGGATTTGATGTGGAAAAAGTCTTTGCCAGTATGAATCTGTTTCTCAGTGCGATGCAGTTGGATGCCTTCAGAGAGCCTAATTTCTTGTTTGCTGTTATGCTTGAGCCATAATGATTCTCATGGCACTAGACCTTTAAAACAAAGAGACAAAATGTGTACAGACGCTTGCTCAAATAGGAAGCTCGGCAAGAGTAAGCAAACTCTGATTCTGTCTTACTGGAGTAAACAATCGATCCTCTGAGAGCTCAGCTGAGTTGTTCATTCAGGAGTTACAGAAAGATGAAGTAAAAAGACCTATTTTTTCTACTGGGGAAAAGTCATAGCCGTTCTCTAATTAATTTGTCTGACATTTTAAATGACCCTTGCAGAAAAGGCTTATGGATACATGGACACTGCATTCTTCATACTTCACACACATTTTTAGTAGAAAGTTTTTTTGTATTATAGTTTTTTTCAGTTGCTTTGATTTGGATCATTTCTCAAAACAATTTGTACAAACAGGACAACACATTGGAATGAACATCTCATTGGCATCAGAATAACAAGTTATTTTGTCATTGTTCACAAACACGATCGTCAAAATAGTCATGTCAGCATGACAGCACACAGTTTTGGTATTTCTTGATATAAACTACAGTTTGTATTACAATGATCGAAAATGCACTAAGTTAAATTCCTTCTGTATGGCATTTCAGAATTTTAACAGCACAAATTAGTCTATTTGATTGCATATTTGATTGATATTGAGTGCAAAAGACAGAATAGGATTCACACTTTTACTGTACTGTAATAATGTCTATTCATTTCAGTGTCTTAAAAAGTGTAAGTGTAAAGTTTTGCTTGGTGATAGGAGAGTGAAGCGTCCATTAGAGTGGTGGGGTCACATTTACATTTATGGAATTTAGCAGACTCCCTTTCCACTTAAAGTTATCTCAGTAATACAGTTGGGCAATTGAGGGTTAAGCGCTTTGCCTAAGGTCCCAGCAGTGGTAATTTGGTGGTGCTGGGATTTGAACCATGACCTTCATATCAGAAATCCCACAACCTCCACTGATCTACAGTTTCCCACCATAATGCTGTTGGTCTTGTGGATGATGCTGCTGGAGTAGGGGGCATTAATGGTTAGTAGAGAGAACTGGATGTAATTAAATTGTCTTAAAAATAATTAATAAAATAATATATTATATATTATTATAATAAAATATAATACCTTTCACACAAACAAAAGGATATGGAATGAATTGATGGAACAGTCTAATCCTGAGCTTGTCTGTGTCTGGCATGTGTGTGCAAATGCACAAATGTCTTAAAATGGAGATATGCTGGTCAATAATAGCCCTTTGGTATTTTATTCGTTCAGTTCTTTATAGCTGTAAATGTAGTGAGCCAAGTTTTGCTTGTGTCTGTAAAAGATTTTAATCAAATATGTCATTGCATGGTGACTGACACTGACACCTTCTGACACCCTTTAGAAAGGATGCTGGCTGAATAAGGCTAGAGGCTTTGCATGAATATTATATAGACAGCCATTCTGAAAGTCCTACGATGTGTGCCCATTTTGCATTGTAATCATATTCCCAGTTGTTGAATGACCATTTTATAAAATTGTAATACAAATCTCATGAACGATATTTTATTCAAAATAGAACACCATTTTAAGGAAAATATAAGATAATTTTTATTTAATGACTGAAAAACATATGAATAAAGTTACTACAGGGCCATGTTTATCACTGTGTAGCATCGAATTTTCTTTTAACTTCTATCCATACATGTCTAGGATCTAAGCATACCAGTTGCTGGAGTTTTAGGTCAGGAATGTTGTCCCATTTGTGTCTGATGCAGGATTCTAGCTGCCCAACAGTACGGGGTCTTCTTTATCATGTTTTTGTTTTATGATACACCAAATGTTTATTAAATTGTGATCGATCAAGAGGCCAACTGGGCACATGGACTCTTCTAGTAGGAAGCCATGCTGCTGTACATTAGTAGATGCAGTTTGCAGTTTAGCATTGTCTTGCTAAAATATGCAGGGCCTTCCCTGAAAAAAAAAACCCAACAAAACATTGTCTGAGTTAAAGCATATTTTGCTCTAAAACATGTACCCTATAAAGCTTTTAACATTGATAGTGTATTTCCAGATGGGAAATCTGCCCATTCCATAAACACTAATGCTTCCCCTTACCATCAGACATACAGGCTTTTGAAATGAGTGCTGATAACAAGATGGATGGTCCCTCTTCTTTTTAGTCTAGAGCACACTGTTCCCAAGGGTTCCAAAAAGAATTTTAAGTTTTGATACTCTTGACCACAGAACAGTTTTCCACTTTGCCTAAGCTTATTTTAAATATTGTGTGCAATAACTTATGCACAAACAGTGTACTTAAGTTCAAACAGATTATTTATTGAGTATTTGTCATGTTGTCAGGGATCCACCAGCCACACCCTCACTTGAGCCACACATTCCTCCTAGCAGCTCCCTGTCCTACTAATCAGGGACACCTGACTCTCATCAGCTCACACTATATTAGCACACACTTCCAAACACTCCCCGTCCATTCTACCGATTAGTCTGGAGAACTTCACTGGACCTTCTGACAGCTTGGTTCATTGGACTATTTCATTGTGGATACATCATTTGAACTGCTCTTTGCCTGTGCATTCTGACATCCCGTGCTTCATGCTCGTTTGGTTTATTTTCATTCCCTTCGTTATTAAACACATCTTTGTTCTGTTGAATTTCGGCTTCTGCTCGTTCTTCCAGCCTGACACATGTTAAGGATGGTCATGTTAAAAATTAACTCTGCTTCATGTGCTTGTTTATACAAAGAAGAAAATACCACTTGTGTTGCCCCAAACAAATGCTGCTGCACTTTAGAAACAAATGTTGATTTGACTGACCAAATCCTAGTTTTTTGGAAAGCTTTTAGGTCTTCTGCAACTCACTGGATTCCAGTCTGTATAAATAAGATTCCCTATTTTAAGAAATAGTATTTTTAATAGTTTTCATAAATCCTTTTGACAGTTAGTTACTATCATTCATGGTTACACAACTTTGTTGCACAGTAATAATGGTTTGGATATTTTTCTCTCCTTGCAGTTTTAGAATATTTGTATGATCATATATTATCTTTGAAGCCATTTCAATTACACCACACTAGCCTAAACCTAATCTCTTTTTTTTTTTTAAGGACCTGTCTGTGTCTGATAAAAAAAGTCTCCTTCAAAGAACAAAGTAGTATGGGATATTGTAGTTATTTTTGAAAAGCAGGTCTTTAATCAGAAGCAAAAAGGGAAAGTGACCACACATTCAGCGCCCACCTACCTAAAGTTATCTGTCTCGCCCAGACATACTGACTGTGCCAATGTGTGTGCAAACATACTTGTACAGTATTGACACACATATCCATATATGGAAATTTGGAGAAGGAATCAATTGGGGTTTTATCTGGGGTTGTTTCAAAGTCACATACTTAGTGACATTGCACAGAGATTTATTTTTAAATCCTCTTACAATAGGTGCTTTGCAGAAGAGCGTTACAGTATAGGACAGATGAAGTGAGTTGAATACTTGTAGGAATATCTATTAAGCATTCTAACTTTAAAATTTTATTTTGTCTAAGTTTCTGAATTCTAAAGTTGGCACAAAACTGTTTTTACATCAGGAAATGTCCGGACTCTCTGCCATAATGTAATTTTTGGCAACAAAAAACACAGGTCACCAAATCCTTCAGTTTTATCAGGCATCTCCACATCTTGGAGGCCTCATGGATTTCCACAAGTCTATTGCTCCAGATAGAGTGCGTGTGAACGCATTAGATAATTCTCTGTCCAGCTTCAGTAAGATGATTCCTGGAGCACCCTGAACACATTTTCCCACTGCACTGTTCATTCCCATCTGCTAGTACAACTATATATGCCCCATCATAAGCATTTCCCTTGAGCCAGTCTTCAACTGGGCCCTGGTTTGCACTTATCAATTGGTTCCACTTGCCTGGTTATGCTAAGGGACTTGTGTGTGTGTGTGTGTGTGTGTATCACTAGCAAGACTAATAGGAAATGTGTAGCCAGGGTCTCAGGGGATAATGTAATTACCCTCTTGAGACCTCGATAGTTTGAAAAAAGAATCTCAAATGATACTGTGGAAACTATATCCAGTATACCTTGGAGATTTAGAATTTTATTTTATTTTTGCTTATGTATAGAAAGTTGCCAAAAGGTTGTCATATGCATATATGGAAATGTGTTTAGACAAAACTTGGTTAATCGTCCTCCAAGCTATTTATTGCCTAAACACATCTCAGCACACCAAATACCTAAAAGAAATAAAATCATGACTACTTGTTTATGAGCACTAAGAGGAAGGCAGTGACCTCCAACATTGGCTAAGTGGGAATGCAGGTTAAACGAGCTAAAGTCTGCAGTGAAGGTAGCAGACTGCTGGTAGGTAACCTTGCTAGCCCTGCAGTCCTTCTGCACCGTCTGGCTCTACATGCTGTTTATCGCTGGTGCAAAAACAAAGCCAGATTGTGTAATTATCAATTCTAATTCAGGATGCAGACATGGATGTTTCTGATGTACTACGTCAGTGTAGCTGAAATGTCTTAAAGTCACATTTGCACAAAGGTCAAATCTTTCTGGCCTTTGATTCCTTGTCATACTAGTTAACATGCTGCTTGAACTCAACCCTTCAAATTAATTGTTGATTTTTTTTTACATATGCATAATTCATAGTGAAGCGTATACCAGCGCCCAGTAAATAAATTTAGTAACAATACAATTATTTCCATTAAAGAAAAATTCACATGTATGCCCAGACATCTACTTTTCAAGACTAATTAAGGATCCTATATTCCAATTTATTTATATATATATATATATATATATATATATATGTGTGTGTGTG
>MU551541.1:851389-876256 GCA_024362625.1 Silurus asotus | reverse complement strand
AGAGAGAGAGAGAGAGAGAGAGAGAGAGAGAGAGAGGTAATGAAAGAAAGTAGTGATGAAAAGAGCAGAATAAATAGGGTGAAGGAAAGAGAGACAAAGTGAAAGGAAGAAAAATAGATTATGCAATCATTGACAAAGATAGAGAGAGTGTAGATAGATAGATAGATAGATAGATAGATAGATAGATAGATAGATAGATAGATAGATAGATAGATAGATCGATAGATCGCTAGATAGATCGATAGATAGATAGATAGATAGATCGATAGATCGATAGACAGACAGACAGACAGACAGACAGACAGATAGATAGATAAATAGATAGATAGATAGATAGATAGATAGATAGATAGATAGATAGATAGATAGATAGAGCCTTCAAAAGATACAGAAAGAGTGACTAAGGACCAGAAATGGAGTAAAAAAAAAAGAGATAGATAGATAGATAAATAGATAGATAGATAGATAGATAGATAGATAGATAGATAGATAGATAGATAGATAGATCCTTCAAAAGATACAGAAAGAGTGACTAAGGACCAGAAATGGAGTAAAAAAAAAAGAGATAGATAGATAGATAGATAGATAGATAGATATATAGATATAGATAGATAGATAGATATATAGATATATTAATTACATTGTTGGGGAGAGAGAGAGAGAGAGAGAGAGAGAGAGAGAGAGAGAGATTCTAATTGAAAGAGGAAAATAGCCAATGGTTCTTAAACTGTAAATTTGTGTGCTAGTGTACTAAAACATGTTGACTGAATTAACAAAGCAGTTTAAATACATCCTTTTTTTGCTAAAGAAACTAAAATTTTAAACAATTTCAATCATGTGGCTTCCTGGTGGGAAGACCGAACACATCAACCGGCTGACAAAAAAAGCTGCTCTATTTTACTGGTGAGAAATAGCTAGATATCTTCTTGTACATGAGCACACCCACAATTTGACCTTCCAGCTAAATCTTAAAGTGATCTGTGATAAGGTATTTACAAGGTATTTACCAGTCTGAACATCTTTGTTCACATGCTGTTCCCTACTGAGCCACTTATTGGGGGCTCATCTTCACAGGACTCTAATTTTAGTTTCTATACTGAAGTAGAAGTTGACTCAAAGTTACACCCCCCCCACCCCCCACAAAACACACACAAAATCTGAACAGCTAGCAAGGCCGTGTCTACTGAATGATTGTATGCAGGAGGTAGTTTGACATCCAAAATATGCCTTGTTCTTTGTTTAGTGTGATAAATTAGCTGGATTTCTTGTAATTAGTAAACATATCTAAAGATATCTGCAATGCTAACTTTACTGCAATGCTGACTTCACTGCAATGCTGATACAGCATGACAATGCTGATGCCGAATTGGAATGCTCGACAAGCAGATTTAGAACTTGTTCTAAACCGGAGATGAATTAATTCCAAAAAAGCAATCTGAGTTACCGTCTAGGCAAATAAATGACTTGGCAGCAAAAATGATTTAACCTAAATTGATAATTCAGGAACCTCAAAACAATAACATAGGCCTCCTTAGGATCCAATGACTAGTCGTCACCCACATTCATCATCAGAGGAGCATGAGAATGTTATGTTTACAAGTGCATGTAAGAGATTTTTCTGGGCTCATAATGAGCTTGAATAGCCTGACCCAGCATGGCTGGTCATTACCAGACTGGAAAAATGTCTCATGCCCTTGAAGATAATGCATTCTAATAAAAAAATGGCACCTACATTTCTACCTTCCGAGCTACAATTTTAAGATAATTTGTATAATAAGCTAATTTACTCATGTTAAACTTGTTTGTAGGTATCAGAGAAGTTTTTATCAAGAAACATGGGAACAATCAGTACTAACTACTAACAGTGCACATTTAAAAACTCGCCTACCATCCCATGTTGCCTGACTGAGCAAGGCCTTTAACTTTGTCTGGCTTAAAAGCAGTGTAGCATGTTGACCTTGCCTTCTGATTCAATTCTCCTAACAAGCAAAGAGTATATTTTTAAAAGAAATGATCTAATGAGAGCAGCAAAAGTGTTGACCTCATCGTAATCATTTGGCCACGTTTTTATTTTTATGTAGTCCCAAAAATGAGGATCCACAGATCACACATATTGTCAGCAATTGAAATAACATCATCAGTAATTTTATGAGTCAGGGAGGAGAACCAGGAATAAATATGCCGTTAACAGGGTAAAACAGGTACGAGGAATTTGAACTTGGCATTTGGAAAACAGTGATCTTTTACGATCTTTAGTATTGGATATTATCTAAAATGGATAGTGTTACTAAAAACTAAATAGGTGAGGTATTAAATTTACATTTGAAATGTAAAAATGTGCTATTCTTGTATTTGTCACACAAATGAAATTGTTTATTTGTGTTCACTTCATTTACCTGGATAGGATTGTGTAAAATCAATAAAGCACATGTTGTTACTTACTTTGAACTTATTTACCAGTTTAATTTCACTGCATTGTGTACGTTTTAGACTTAAAACTGGTAGATATAATATTTTTATAAAGTGTGTTAGGTGTACAACACAGATTTTAAGTTTGGTTTAAAACAATATACCAGCAATAATAAAGTTTCATAATAAGTAGCATACATGGAGCAATTTGTTTATATAGAACAGTTCCAATAGCCTTGTCTTATTTTTATTAGTACCTTCATTATCTACCCAAATACAACGACATTGTATCGGTAACAACATAAAGCACTACCCATTTTTCTACTAGAGAGGACTTCTACAATCAGCACCATTTGGTAAGCATCTAGCAATAGCAATGCAACAGTAATGGTAAATTAATATGTAAACATTATTCTGCAAAACCAATAGCAATTCTTTTTTTATCTTTATTTTATCTTTATAACAAAAAACATTTAATTAGATAATAAACAATTTAAATAAATTGCTCTTGCCAGATTTGCTCCTCAGAGACAGCTTTTGTGGTTGCCATTTTGCTTTTTCTCTTTACACCCGTACCCACATTTGAACTATTGACCTAATTCAGTCTCTAGTGAACCACCATAGAGTCTGCAAGCATTTCACTCACTCTGGACTCGGATACGTTTGTGATTTGACGTCCTCATTGATTACTTTTGCACTGTCTCATAGAGCACACAGTGATATTGGTTTGGCATGGATTTTCCTTCACGAAGGGGTCAAAAGAACTCGGCCATTATTGTTTTTTATTACTTTTTTGCTCGCTTCCAAAAATATGTATATATATCATGTTAGTGTCAGCCAGTCAATATTCCATGAGACCTTTTTTCTTTCATTATGTGTCTCCTCTAAGATATTGTCTGTGCTCTGCTGAGTGAAGCTGATAGATTGGCGGTGCACATTCAATACCTGATAGGTATACAGCTATTGTCCAAGCTATTTCCCCTGCAGGGAATGATTTATAATGATTGATATATAATATTGTGATGAAGCACAGTCTATGTGTATAGGTGAAAGACTGTACAGATGTAACGGGAATACAGGGAATTTTTAGATAGTAGATAGGTTTATGGACAGAGGAACACAAGAATCACAAAAGAAAATATATATATATATATATATATAGACTTGTGTTAAATACAGATTTATAAGAGAATGAAAACAGAAAATTTTAACACTTGGTAAGGAATAAAGGAGCGTGCCTGGACATGCTTGCTCTACTCTGCTTTGCTCCACACTGACCTGTTCTGATTAGTTGCAAGTGTGGACGAAGAAGGGAGGAGAATGAACAAGTGACGAAAGGCACCTCAGCAAGAGTGGGGTGCTGGCCCCGTGCTTGTATGCCAATTAAAGTGAAATCTGAGTGTTAATGAAGGTTTGATTAAGTTTCAGCAGGTTTTGAGGAATATGCATTGTGCGACAGTGAAGCAAGCGTGAGAGAGCAAAAAAAAGAGTGAGGAAAAGATCGGCTGGTGTCTGTCAAAAGCATGCAGCGTGAAATTAGATTGCTGGTCGCTTTTGGCCTTTTGACCTCTGAATATGTCTAACCCCCAGAGAGAAGGTGGAAAAAAACAAGACTAGATGTCAAAGCTAAGCTGAAAAGCATGTGCTCTCTATAAACCTTTACCTGCATGCCATTAATACAGAGTGTGAAATAAGTCTCATTGCAGGTGGATATGTGTATCTGAGTATATATATATATATATATTATACGCGTACTACTGTTTCTGTAAAACAGTTCTGTAGAACTTTCCTCTCTAAGGTATACCAACATTGTTTCAAACCACTGTGTCTGCTTCCACCACACACCTACATGCTAATCTGACATCCGCGGTACATGGGGACAAATTATTAATTCATGAGCTTGTGCAGGATGCACTGGAATATTAATAAGGAAAAACTTTTCTGGTAGCTAGCATGCATATGCATGGGGTTGTTCTTGGGTTTTCCTTTTAAAAGAAAATAGACAGGTAAGTACTCAGGTGGAAAAAGAGAGAAGAGGGAAGATATAGGATGTGTTAAAAATGAGATACTGATTTTTTTGCAGGTAGGCCCCTTTCTTCCCTCAGTATTGGATTTATTTATAAATGTGAAGAAAAATAGCTTAATCGGTCCAATATTTTTTTGCAATTGTTTATTAATAGTTTTGGTCTTAGGTATTATTTCCTTTTTTTGCATCCTTAATACTACAAAACAAGAGAAGTTACTGTTTAAAATATTTTGCAAAAAAAAGTATTGGACAGTCCTTTTCTTTCTTTCTTCTCTCCCTTATTTAGTCATGGTTGATTCCCACCCATCAGGCCCCATTCACCCTACCACCTGACATCTACCAACAAGGGAGGCAAAGGCTATTATATACTTCCTCTGAGACAGATAAAGCCAGCCAACTTCAACTTTTTAAATTGCTTCAGAAAAAAAGCAAAACCCACCCATTTCTGCATGAATAAGCGTACAAACACTCTTGATTGGCTAGTGTCACTGTGATTAATAGAGAGTCAAAAGTCCTTCACTGAGAGCACAGTCAGTTTTTCTCTTTTGGGCTCCCATGATTACTATTATTATTATTATTATTACTAATATTATTATTATTATTATTATGAAATTAGTACTTAGCATTACATTCTGCCAAACTAATTATATTTTCAATAGGAGTAACTATGCACATAAAATTTAGACCTGAAGTAGCCAGTAACTATTACTATTACAAGAGGATGAAGACTGCCATAGTTAACTGAAAAGATTGCCCTGTGAAATTGTCAAGCTCGTAAACATTTGCTGTTGGATTTGTTGTAATGTCACCTTCTATCTAAACAAGATGCTGATTTTTGGAATCAAGCCAGTATACTATAGAGAACTCAATTTATTTAAAAAGACAAACAACAAAAACAAAATGCCCTTCAGTCTGATTGATTTATTTAATAGTATTTGGTTTCCAGATGCTGAGATAGAACGAGGGAAAAACAAGACAGACAAGGTTAGCACATGCTTTTATTTAGACATGCGAATATTCTGAAGCATCCTGTTTTGCATGTTACTTACAAATCTTTCTTGAGTAGTATTTTTTTCGACATTCAAGAAAAACAAAACTATGTAGTTGATAATGTGTCTGCTCACTCTATTTACATACTGGCACCTGGATGTGTTCACATTTGTCTAATACCATCACTCAGTTTTTAAGTCGCTTTTTTCTCCATTCTTTCAAATGCCTGCATTTTCTATATCATTGCAGGATATTTCACAGATTTTTGTGCCATGTTCATTCATCATCGTCAGTGTAACGGATTTTAAATTCACCAGACAAGTACCCATCGATCGTTTCTTTCCAGGATAGACACTGGGAAAAGTGGAAGGAGTAAAGGACGAAATAAGACTCCTCATGGTAAATACGAGCTTTACACTGTGAATTGTTAGTAAAGAAATGAAGTGGGATGTGATAAATAGTAGTTTTGTATGTTTGATTCGATTATTGATAGAGCTACATACATCTCATAAACCATACACATGTGATACATACTACATACACTCTATTAGTGTTGTGGTGTTGCAGTTCAGTAAAGATCACAGTGAAATAACTTACACATGCGCGCATGCAGACACGCACGCACGCACATGCGCGCGCGCACACACACACACACACACACACACACACACACACACACACACAGACACTACTCATGTTCATCTAAAGCATCTGATGCCTGCTGACCTTCACCCTCAGCTTCTCATTAGGAGCTGAACCCAGTCAAGGAGTGGAACTTTCTCGCAACAAGGACACACACACACACACACACACACACACACACACACACACACACACACACACACAATGAGAATATGGCTAATGAAAGGGTTCCAATGAGATTCACCTGATTCTCTCTCCCTCTCTTTCTCTCTCTCTTTCTCTCTCTCTCTTTTTTTTTCTTTTTTTTTTTTTTGAAACAGCCAATTATAGCAAGTGATCTGTCATGCAGGAAATAACTGTGTCTGGGTAATTACCCTGCGAAGAAAACATCTTGGAAAAACAACACCGACACAAATAACACACCCAAAACCATCAAATTTAGAGACTGAGAAGTGTTCTTCCTGCAAAATCAGTCTAGATAAAGTTTAAATGAATTACGTTGCGCTTAAGACACATTTAAAACAGCCCCTGAAGCTGTTCTTCTTCCCAATGATGTCTTTTTGGTTGATTTATGTTATTTGTTAATGCAACAGTAACTTTTTTATTTCAATAATATGTTGATATAACCAAGCTTTCCTTGAAGCATTAAAGGAATATTTAGAATTCTTTAATTCTTATATTTTTCTACCATTTTTGCAGCTTATGTGTTATTTCCACAGTCACACATTTCCAAACATTTCCTTTCACTGAGAAGAATTGGCGGTTGTTGGGGAAAGTGTTGGCTAAATCATCACCTTCCTACAGTATATATGAAATACCTTTATTATGCGAGTTTCTCAGTGCAGGAAAATGTGTTGACATTGTTGTCTGTTGCAATCACACTGAACTGACTTTTTCAAATCTCTCGATATAAGTTAAAATCAATTTTGTGCCAGTGGGAAGCATGAGTCATAATATGAATCAAATACACCTGGCACCAGATTAGTCATTTTGATTTGGATTTACTGACATAATGTAGAATGGAAGCATGGTATTGGAGAAATAGTGTCATGGAGAGAATTGCCAAAAAAAAAAAAAATATGCACTCACTCTTACACTGCCCAGGTGGCTATAAATGGCACAATTAATAACTTATTACAGAGAACTTTCTGATGTCTATAGCAATAAGTAAAAAGATTCAGATCAAATATATAAAAAAAATACTCTATACGTTAAAACTGGCAAGGATGCAATGAATGGATGCCATTTACAGAGCATATAGCTGCAATATATAGTTCAAAGAATGGCATATAGATGAAACAAATGAACAAAAGCTAGCATAATTCTATTAAACAGCATTCTTTTATGTTCGTATAAAGCATCAGCATTCTCCTCTGGAAGTATATAATGGACAGTGTGGGACAATGTAGGAGACACACAGCAGAAATATGTCTTAACAAAAAAATCAACAAAGATTTCTTTGAGATTTATTAAAGAAATATAGAAAGGTTTGTTTTTTATAAATTAAAAAAAGGATTAATCAGTATAAATTATATTACAATATTCATCTTTTATGTTCCTGTGTTTCTGCCTTGTTTTTGTGTGACAATTTTTCCTCTTTTAACCTCAATCCGTCCATGTGTACTGGTTTTCATTGAATGTTTTAGTTCTGAAATGTTGTACAGGGATTGTTCTCAAAGAGAACCATGGCTGTCGCACTGGACTGAATAGAGTTGTTGAAGCGTATTTTTTTTGGAACCTGCAGATCTAAATGATGGTGTCAGTGTGTGTCTGTACTTGTCTCATGTTTTAGTGAGATATCGGTCATCAGGTTATTGAGTAAAGAGAGAGAGTTGGAGCTCTCCCATTGTGTGATAAATCATGATGGGATCAAAAGCATGACATTATGCTATGATGTTAACTGTCAAATTAATTCCCAGTGCCTCTCATATACTTTATGTAAAAAAAAAAAAAAAAAAAAAAAAAAAAAGGGGGGGAAAGGGGAAAAAAAAAAAAAAAGATGGGAGAGAAGGGGAAAATAGAATATCAAAGCTTAGTATTTTAACCATCTGGTAACAAAGAAACAAAAACAAATGCTCAGCAAATCTTGTATTTTTTTTCACTTCAAGGACTGAATCACAGTATGATTTCAACTCTAAATAAATGGCCAAGCTGTTTTCGAAGCTCCCTCTCAGATTTTATGTTCACTTTACAGCAGAAGGGATGAACTGTGGGAAAGAAGGGACTTGTCTGATTTATCTCACCTTCACAAATGGAACAGCACTTTTCCCCGTCTGCTCAGTCGTGATTCATGTGAATGAGATGCTGAGGAAAAGAATAGAGCGAATAGACAATGTAAATTGCAAACACACTGATGTGCTAAACAATAGAGACTTTGAAATGGAAAGAGAAGGAGACTAGGAAAGCAGCCTGTACAGTCTGCTGGGAACAGGTAGTGTGCATGTGGGTCAGCCCATTGCATCATCAGCAGTTCTCACAATCTGCCCGAGCACTCTGGGAGGGGTAAATCTCTTTGGCTTTCCCTCTCTCTCTCTCTCTCTCTCTCTCTCTCTCTCTTTCTCTCTCTCTCTCTTTCTTTTATTATTGCATGAACTTTATTATTAAATACCATTGTTACACATTAATCATAAATACAAACCAACTCTTCAGACAAAATTGATCAGCTGGACAACTTTGTCAAATGCATAAGCACACATCTAATTCATATTACAGAGAGCAAATACAGCACATCTTCCTTTTTGTTTGTGGCCAGTTAAAGATTGGCAAAATCTATGGCTCTACTGGTCTTTTAATTTCTGCAAATGTACCTGTTCCCTCTTTAGCCTTAAATCTCTGTATTTCAGAGGGTTAAACCTGATGTTAGTGTCTCTATCACTTAAAGCACAACAAGGTTCAGTGTGCTTTGCATTCTGAGATGCTTTTTTCAGCTTACCGTGGTGCTTTATTCAAGTTACTTTAGCCTGACCAACCGGTCTGGCCATTGTACTCTGACACTGTTTCATAAACAAGCCATTTCTACCCACAGAACCACATTGGATGTCTTGTTTATTTCACTATTCTCTGTAAACTCTAGAGACTGTTCCGCATAAAAATCTCAGGAAATCAGCAGTTTTGAAAATAATCAAATCTGCCTTTCTGGCTGAGGCAACCATGCCACAGTCAAAGTCACTGAGATCGCATTTCTTTTCCCCATTCTGATGTTTAATGTGAACATTAACTAAAGCTCTTGGCCTGAATCTGCATGATGTTATTCTGCCACATGATTGGCTGATTGGCAAACTGCATTACTGAACAGAAGCAGGTGTTCCTATTAAAGTGACTTGTGAAAGTAAGGATACTGTTTGTGTGTGTTCGTGTGTGTGTGTGTGGGTGCGTGTGATTGAGTGTGGGTCACTGGCTTTGCGTTAGCTTTAGAGTCTGTAATCTGGTATGTATTAAAAAGTCATTTATATCTGGTGTGTATTAAAAAGTCATTTATAGCCTGTAAGCAATATCTGCACCCTGTAGTACAAAAAAAAAAAGCTGAAAGCTGCATTTTCCCCAGCAAGATAACAAGTCTTCTAATTTTCCCACTGTGTAAAAATGGGTTATTTCTTTTCCCTCTTTCCCTTTCTCCCTCTCTTTTCTGTGCTTACTTTCTTTTCATTTGTCTCTTTGGCCCACTTTCTCTCTTTTTTTCAGCTTTGTGCCCATGAGGACAGAATTAGCTGTAAATGACTGCAATGTTGGCTGTAGTAAATGTTTTTAATTGAATACAAACACATCTAAGCTTACTTCATCTAATTTGCAAAGATATGGTACTGATGGAAAGCTTTGGGCAGCTGCAAAACATATGGGGAAAAATACAATTTAAAGGTATTCAGAATTCAAAGTCGAAGTCAGCAATTTTGTTAGGAGGCGAGAGGGATGAAAGTGGCTTTGATAAATTAATTCCCCAAGATAATAGCATCAGTACAGCTGGAGAGTGTGGGATATCACTGAAGAAGAGACTCTGTTATGTGACTCTTATGTGCTTTTTCTTTCCTGATATTTTTCAGCTAATTTGGCCACATCATTTACATTTTACTCGTTAGAAGTGTGTGTGCTCTAAGGGAATCATTATGGAAGCAACCTTGCAGCTGTCTTGTGGAAGTCCCCCCCCCCATTATCTCTTTCATCTTTCATTTGCCCATATAGTACGAGAAGCTGGAGTAATTGTTGTACTAATTCGGCATGTTTAAATTGGGTATAGATATTCTGGATTTGGTAAACCTTCCATTTATTCTCTCATTAAGGCACTCACAGTCAAACTGTATAACATTCACTGGAGTGCTCTATATAAATTTTAATTTGTGTTGTTCCTTTTGTGTTTAGAAGGTCTTAAGATGTAATCAAGGCAAGGTTTAACCAACAAATGAGTTTAAATGATATGCAGTTTTCGTACTGTTGAATATGTTACATATATAAATATAGAATTACACCATGTTAGGCATGGTTGAACACAATATTTTACTCATGGATAGACAATTTCAAGGCTATAAGTCTAATATAGGCTAAAGTGTCGACTGTGAGTAATGATAGTAAAAGTTTTCATGTGTGTGGCAGTAGGTCTATAAATGTTTAACTATGCTTTGAGAAAACATTTTAGATAGTCACAATTGCACCAAAAAACCATGTTAATATGTACCAAATTACAGCATTCCACTGTTTACAGACAAATAGCTTAGGGGGAGTGGTAGCTCAGTGGTTAAGGTGCTGGGTTACTGTTCAGAAAGTCGGTTGGTTCAAGCACGGAATCGCCAAGCTGCTACTCTTGGGCCATTGAGCAAGGTCCTTAACCCTCTGTGCTTCAGGGGTGTGGTATCACGGCTGACCCCACCTTCCAAGCATGCTGTGATATGTGAAGAAATAATTTTACTGTGCTGCAATGTATATGTGACAAATAAAGGCTATTTTATTCTAGTTCCAAAATTCCTTTTAATTATTTTCAAACGATTGGCGACTTTGTTGGTGAAGTTCAAAGTTACACAAAGGTTTGCACAAGGAATCATCTCTGTGGTTAATGCCAGCTAATTTTGGTGCTTAACTTGATAATATAAAAATTCAAATAAAAAAAGGATAAAGGACTTTGTTCTCACTTGCCCTTCATATGCAACTTATATGATTTTTATTGTGTTTGAAAAACACTTTACATGTTGTGCCTAAGGTGTTTAACAGTTATTTAGATTTGGATGTACTGAAATAATGTAGAATGGTAGCATGGTATTGGAGAAATCGTGTCAAGGAGAGTATTGCCAAAAAGAAAAATGCCCTCACCCTTACATTAGTGTAAGGGCTATAAAAAGCACAATTGTCTGGTAATTACAAAGTACAACTTTCTGATGTCTACAGCAATAAATAAAAAGATCCAGATCAAATATTAAAATACTGTATGCTGTAAGTACTTGCAAGGATGTAACCTATAGACACCATTTACAGAGCATACAGCTGCAGTATATAACAGGAGAGGGACATTAAACATTAAGAGCATCGACATTCATATGCAACTTCTATCCTTTTTTGTGTTTGAAAAACACATATATGTTGGGTTAAGTGTTTGACAGGCAGTAGAACAAAATAAACAGTATAGCTAATAAAATATGCATAGGCACAAAATAGATCAGAGGTCCTAGTTCTGTTTTCTTAGCTGTAATTTAGCAGTAGTGTGCAAATTTTAATCTCTTAAAATCTTAATTACATAGATAAAAAACGATGCAAGCCAACAGGGCAATATACATTTACAACAGGTATTTTGTGTGTGTGTGTGTGTGTGTGTGTGCACAATAAAGACTTTTACCCCAAACAATTCTGACAGAGTCCTAAAAAATTATCTTTGTGACCTGGAGATGGGTGTAACACAAAATCAAATTTTCATATGTTCTTGGACAAGTAGCTTGCACCAGCATTTATCTACCAAATTGGGGAAACATTCAAAATTTTACACTGAATAGCTTAAACTGTAAGTATATTCTAGGCTTTGGAGAGCAGCTGACGAGAAGGAGTGGGAAAATATTATAATATATTTATTTTTATTTCTGTAATTGGACAGCTTTATCTGAAAATAAAAAGCAAAACTTGTTTTGGGGGGAAATGCATTTCCATGCTTGTCTGAACTCAAGTGCAAAAGTCTGACACAACTTGAAAATCATTTCTGTATATTTTTTGTGATTTTAAACCACTACAGCACTTTCATATCAACAATCTTTTTCCAACAACTTTGGAGGTAGTTTTTATACCATAATCTGGAGAACTTTTTAACCCTTTTTAAATAACCATTTCTCAAAATATATATCAAATAAAAAAATATGTAAAATAGTCTTTACACCAAGGAGCAATGTGCTATTGCTTATGCTGGTTTCACCTTCATAATGTATTACACATGCTTTGAACATGGACAAAATATGACAAACTTGTGTTTGAAGCCTTGGGCTAAGTTTTTGCCCTCAGCCCCTTAGGTGAATGGCTAATATTCAGGACTGTGGATCTCTCTAATAGAGCCCTGTGTCCATAGAGGCTGAGACAGAGTCTTCTGGAAAATCAGTTGAGAGAAGTCAGGGTGTGATGAATGGATGGATTGGAGGGAAAGAAAAAAGCAGTGGACATTAACATTCCATCTTGAGACCTGTCACCTCTCTCTGTCTTTGATAGGCAGGAAAAAAGATTCTAGAGCACATGGATAACATTAAAACAAGGCAAGACTATCTCTGTGAGATCACAAAAGTACAGATTCCATTTACCATCAGGCTGCACATGCAATAAATCCCAAATTGCAGGTTTTTTTGCTCATTATTACACATGACACTGACATACGCCTGACCAAATGCTGCTAGATTTGATAGTCATTAAAATTAACAATATGCTCTCTTGACTGACAGGACTTGAGTTGTGTAAAGGCCTCAAAATGATATCCAGTAATTTTCTGTTATTCAAATCAGCCACTATCTGCAGATCCAGTGTCATCTTCTATTAATCACATTATAAATTTCAATCTCGGTATTACAGCTGTGGAACATATCCATATTCTTTTTGAATTTCATGTGGCATCTCAACATCCAGTCATTCCGCTTCTTTTTACTTTTGCCTACGTTTTCGAAATGAACATAAATTCGAAGAGGCTTCTGTTATTGTCTATGCAAAAAATAAGTATTATTTCAATGCAAAATTTATGAGCACTTCATATGAATGCTAATAGGCTCACTTGACAGATCCCATATAATTCTTCAATTATTCATGTATTTTTTGAAAAAAAAAAATGTTGTTTAATTATTGAGTAATATTTAAGCCAGACTTTTTTTTTGCGGGATTCTAGAGTTGCAAAAAATTGCAGATTTTCTCACAAATATTCTTCCTTATAGCAATGCAATACAATACTAAAAAAATAAACTTGGATATACTTTACAGTAGTCTATGTGCAGCTTGTATAGCAGTACAGATTTCCTGTGCTCTAAAAAATAACTCAACATACAGCCATTATTGTGTAAATATCCGGCAACAAACGTGAATAAACTCTAAGTGACATTCCAAAACTGTGTCCAAAGTGTTAATATTTTGTGTGAGCAAAATTGTTATCCAGCACTGCCTTAATTCTCCTGTGCATAAGATTTACCACAGCTGCACAGGTTGCTGATGGGATCCTCTTCCATAATGACATCACAGAGCTGCTGGATGTTAGACACATGACCCTATTCCACCTTCCGTTTGAGGATGCCCAACAGGTGCTCAATAGGGTTCAAGTCTGGAGACATCTCCTCTCCATCACCTTCACCTTCAGCCTCCTCAAGGCAGTTGCCACCTTGGCGGTGTGTTTTGGGTTGTTATAATGTTAAAAAATTGACATTTAGCCCAGTTTCTGAATGGAGGGCATCAAGTTCTGCTTCAGAATGTCACAGTACATGTTAGAAGGTTGCCAGCACTCATGCAGCCCCAGACCATAATGCTACCACCATGCTTTACTGTAGGCAAGACCTAATTTTGTTGGTGCCCCTCACCAGGGCATCAACACACATGCTGGACACCATCTGAGACAAACATGTTTATCTTAGTCTCATCAGACCACAGGACATGGGTACAACAATTAATGCTCTTGGACAGGTTATCTTCTGCAAACCTGTCCAAATTCCAAGGTTTGCAGGCTTTCTTGTGAGCCAGCATTAGTAGAGGCTTTTTTTTTGGAAGGACGGCATGCACCGACTTGTTGCAGTGTGCAGCGTATAGTCTAAGCACTGACAATCGGATCTTCTGCTTTTACAACCTCTAAAGCAATGCTGCAACACTCATGCATCTGTTTTTGAAGCCAGCTTCTGCACCTGATGCACAGCACGAGGACTCAACTTCCATGATCGACTCTTGCAAAGCCTGTTCCAAATAGAACCCATCTTGGAAAACTTCTGTAAGACCCTGGCCAATGTACTGTACCTTAGTTTCAGGGTGTTAACGCTCTTCTTATAGCCTAGGCAATCTTATTGCAGAGAGCAACAATTCTAATTCTCAAATCTTCTTTGCCATTGGGTGCCATGTTGAACATCCAGTAGTCAGTATGAGAGAATTGGTACTCAAAAGTACCAAATTTTAACTGCTCTTATACAAGATACAAAATATGTATGTTCCTGTCAAGCAGACAAAAACATGAACATGATGAATAGGACATATGGCTTTGCATGTTTAAATGGCATACAGCTGTTGTCACTTAGAGTAACCTCACTTTTGTTGCCAGTTTTTAAGACAATAATGGCTGTATGTTGAGTTACTGTTGAGTAGTAGTCTACTAGTCAACTATATAAGACTTCTCTAAAATCTATCCAAGTTTCTATAGTATTGTCCCTTGTGAAGATATACAAAAATGGTTGCTGAAACGTGAGGCATGTACTTACTTTTTGTGTATAAAAAAAGTAAGTACATACAGTATATATATATATATATATATATATACTGTATACTAACAGCAAAAGTCATAATACAAAGATCTCTCTTTCTCCTATTGCACATGGTTGCGTGTTTGAGTAGAGGGATTAACGGTCAATGTACTGGCCCATTGAAAAATTTAACTATAAATTTATATGGGTTAAAGATGCAATAGAAGCATTTTTCTCTCTTCCTGCTACTGGTCTATGTGATTTGAAATACAGATAGCATTTGGTCATGACAAAGCAATTTAGATAATGAACTGAGGTTAAAAATGCATTATGGAAATTGAGCCCTTGCCTAATACAATCTAGGTGCGGCTGTCTTGATGCCTTACTGCCTCTGCCATCTCAAGAATTTTGTGTTTTACCAGGCAGAGTTACCTTTAAACAAACGTTTTAAGACATGAATTGAAGGCAGCAATATGTCACAACATTGTCAGTATGCCTACAGTGTTAACAAAGTCTAACATCAAAAGGTCAGTTATGGCACATTGAATAATTGCATAACCATCTGCTATAATAAAGTGAATTTTCTCTCTTTGTTTTGAAGTTTCTTTTACTGAGTTTCTTTCACTTCAGGTAACTACTACAGATAAAACAATTATAGCAAGTTTAATGCACAAGCTGTTCCAGCCTCCCATTGTTTTCAGTAGTTTAAAAAAAAATTATGTCCATTGTAGTTGCAGCAACCCAAAAACATTTCTAAACTAACCCAAGATTTACTATAGTGTTCAATGCTCAAAACACACAGTGTGATTTATTGAACTGGATAACCAGACCTGACATCTATGACTACGGTATATTGTAATTTTTGCTGAATAATAGTGAATAATCAAAAAAATTTAAGGAGGCATTTCTTTTTCAATTAAGGTCCTAAATGGCTTTGGCTTAATATATATTGTATTAAATCAAAATGCAATGTAAAAATGAATAAAGCAATGCTATCCTGCATGCAGGTTTATATAGTAAAACTGTCTCTCTCTCTCTCTCTCTCTCTCTCTCTCTCTCTCTCTCACACATATATATATACATAACTGATGTATGTATATATATATATATACATACATATACATATACAGTATTTATACATAACAATGCCTTTCATAATTATTATTATTATTTATATATTTTATTTATTTATTATTTAAAAATGCAATCAAAGTGTGAGCCAAAGACTAAACAAACTAGTGGTAGTTCGCCACTTAATACGTTACTGAGAAAACTTTAATATATAGACCAGAGTATTGGAACACATGACTTTTCCAGACAAATATGGTCTTTCCCCAAACTGTTCACATAAGGTGGGAGGTGCACAATTTTAAAGGATAGTTTTGAATGTGAAACAAATACATTTTCCCGTTAATTGAATCAAGAGACCCAAACCTGTATGACAATGCATGACAGCATGACAATGTCCCTCTATACACAAAGCAAGCTTAATGAAAATATGGTTTACATGGGTTGGAGTGAAACATCTTGATTGGCCTGTTATAGAACTAGACCTCCAACTTACTGAACACCTTTGGGATTGGAACACCCCAGGCCTCCTGACCCTACAGAAGTACCTGATTTTACTAACACCTTTATGGCTGAATGGGCACAAATCTCCTAAATCATACTCCAGAGTATAGTGGAACATCTTTTAGGAAAAGCGGAGGCAATTATAACAACAAATTGGGAAAAAATCTTAAAAAACCCATGAATTTGTCTATATTAGACAACAAATGTCAATATATATTATGCTCTGGACATATTAATAATGATTTCTGCATTCTTCTTCTTTTCCTTTTAGTACAATTTGTCTTAAAACTTGCATGTCTTATATTTGTTTCTATCATTAATGCTGACATGAGTGTTTGTGTGTGTGCATGTGTGTGTGCATGTGTGTGCATCCACCACATTATAATGCCCTGTTCTTCAACCCTCCCCCCCGTCTGCTTGCCTTCCCCAGTGAATCTGGCAGATAGCTGAGCACACAGCAAGGAAATCTGCAGTTTCTGCAAGCTACTGAAGAGTTGCATAACTATAGCAGTCTACTTGAAGAATCTTATCTAGTGCCAGAAATGAAGATCTGATTTACTCACTCTGCTTCTTTTTTCACCTTCCCCTCACTCTGACTACTTCCATCTATCCAGCAGAAGCAATGGGTTCCTTACTTGTAGTGACAAATCAGAAAAAAGCTGATTCCATTTTAACCACCCACCTGGGGAAAGATGTCCTTGAGGGGAAAGAAATAAAATTTAATTTGAAGGTGTGTTTGTGGGAAGATCAATACATGGATACTGTAGAAGAAGAAAGAGACACAGACAGATTCAATTTAGGAAGCTTTACTTAAGTGCACAACCAGCATAGTGACAGATGTATAGTACATATTTCAATGCTGTATTTAGCTCACATAGTGTGAAACAATAACGAGAATGCAAAGTGGTCTAACTCTGATAGAATAAATGTAAAGACTAGAGGACAGGTCCAGAAAGAAAAGTTGACTCACGACACTAAAAAGAACAAAAGCAGCATGCCAGAGCTGCTAAGCCAGCAGCCCACCAATGGCCTAGCATCATGGGAAATTTAAACTTGACAAACCGATGAGATGTCACCGTGCTGAAAACGCTATTTTTCATTTTACCCGCCACCACTCTCCATGGGGGGAAAGAGATCTTTATGGAGAGGAGGGGAACAATAACAGAGCTTAGAGGAGTGAAAGACAATGGGACGCAGCGAGGAAGAGTGGCTGCCAAAGTATTATGCTGGCTTTGTAATAGAATGCCACTTGTCTCCCAGTAGAGAGGCTGAGAAGTCATTTCAGCTCACTATCAGCTGACAAGCTGGGCTTGCTCTGCTCAAATGACGTATGACACATGTCCATGAGTGGGTGTGCATGTGTTATGTTTGTAAGGACAGCTAAGATAGCACACATTGTTCCATGTGACCCTTGGGGACAGGTCATCTGGTTGTAGTTCCGCCCGTCACAGGGTCATGGAACTGTCGCTGACATGAGTCATCTTTTAGGTTGACTTGAGCAACCAGATTGTGAATGTGTGATAAAGTGCCACTTATTCCCTGACCTGTGAGCCCTGCTGCATATTGATTTTTTTTTTCCTCTTTTATATATGTGGGCTCTAATACCAAAATTCCCCAGGTGAAAGAGGTGGAGTAAATATTGAAGCAGTGGTGCATGAAAGCCCACAAATAGCTTAGTGGAAGCCAAAATCTTCAAGAATATGGCAGTAGAAGGGCAAAAAATATAAATACCCTAACATTATTGTATGTGGAAAATTATAGGTTTATTGTTTCAAAAATTGTTTCAAATGTACAAGCTACCTTTTTAGGTGTCATGCAACAAAGCATATGTATACATTATGGTCAAAGTCAGAATAATAATTACTATGCATATATATTAGGATATATTATCTCTGCTCTCTCATAAATATTTAAAATAAAAATTTAATTATTAGGTACAAAAGAGGGAGATAAGAACTATAGTAATAAAATACAGATCTGCTTTTGGAAAAAATATTCTATAATAATAAATAATAATAATAAATAATAAAAACATTCATAAATATAAAAATATACTTATAGAATAACAATAATGATGATAAAAAAGTATTAATAATTTTGTTGTTGTTATTATTATTATTATTGTTATGATATATATTGATTTTACTTCTTGATTGTTATTAGATTGATGTGATACCCTGACAAAACACCTGTTCTTCTTCTTCCATTATAATTAATATGACTATTTCAATAAGCAGAAATTATACACAACTAGTCATTTAAAAGCAGATAAATTAGTAACTGCTTAGCACAGAGTGAAAAGTATATGCTTTAAGTTTATAGGCACAGGTATATCATGATGTTCAGCTTTGAACTAGTGGGAGCACCTGCGGTGGGTAGATAGAAGGCTGGATGGATGAACTCAACCCACTCTCAACCTCACTCCTTCTTGCAGAAAAAGTGGGCTCAAGCAACACATTAATCTGCCCACAGACAATATCCATCTGTCGCCTAGGCAGAGCCTCAAGGTGTTGGCACTACTCTGTGTGTGTGTGTGTGTGTGTGTGTGTGTGTGTGTGTGTGTGTGTGTGTGTGTGTTTATGTATGAATCTCAGGGCCTGTTGCCGCACTACTTGTCCCTGTTTGACCCAAGAATCTACATAGCAAATCTAGATATGTCTTGCACTCAGATACAACATAAATATGCTTTCTGTCTTGAATAGTTAATGTCTCAATTTCTTCCCACCACTTCAAGGCTTACACTTGCAATCTCAACTTACTCTGGTCTATTTCACAAATTCTCTCCCTCTCTCTTGCTACATTACATTACACACCCTACACTACATTAAACTCCACACACTGGAGACTATGTAGCAACGTAATATAGTATGAGACTTGGTATGTAAAACAAAAATGTTGCCAGGTTCTCAAAATCTAGTGCACTATATAGTAAATAGGATACATGTTTGGGCATATGGTCTGCCTCTCTATTTTCGCTCTAAGTCTACCACACATGCTGCTGATATTTTCTTTCCCACATTATTATTGCATTCTTCTTTTTGTATACTGCATATTTTGCAGTCTTAAATTCATGTGCCTTTTTGTAAGACATTGCAGTCCCAGAAACACAAATAACTGCAGAGGTATTCTTAATGTCACATACACTTTGCCATTGCATTTAAAACTCTGCCTCTTTTTTACACACTTGCCCACATCCATACTCCACACTCTCCTGAGAGAAAGTACAGCATCTTCCCTAAAGCAAATCCTGGGGAAAAAAATAGAGACCTAGATTTAACCAAGTTCATTTTATTTCATCCATCTTTTAAAATATGCAGTGTTTGAAATTGCTCCTGAGCTGGCGGCATTAATAATGCATCTGTCTTAAAAACGGCATGAAGTTCAGAAAAATCAAAATTCACATGTCCTCAATGCCATTTTTTTTTTTTTTTTTTTTTTTTTTTTTTTTTACCTGTGAGCCAGCAGTCATAGACGCACGCTCTTCCCAAGCATATGTTTTATGCATACCACCCACTCAGCTCTAATACATTCTAACCGTAGGAATTTAGGATCCACACACTTAATGCTGTAAAGGATAAAGAAGGTATGTTAAGGTGGAGCAGTAAATGACATTGAGTTTGAAGGTTCAGAACTGTAGCTAGAAAATCCACATTTCCTGGGATGAATAGATGAGAGTAGGCTGTATGATGTCCACTAGCGTCCTGGCAAAGACCTTGCTGAGGCTTTCCTACCACATTAAAGTTATCAATCCCTGGCAGCCTCTCAAAGCATCTGTTCGCAGAAACATGTCTGTTTGAAAGCTTGTTTTGGTCGAAAGCATTTAAATGTCAAAAGGTGGACCATGCCTCTTTGTCATTCATGTTTCTTACCGATTAATTAGTGAATACTTATCATAGCTGCATGCTGTGTTTCGGCAGGGTGACAACACCCCAGTGTTGTAAAATTAATTATTTCACAAATGTGGACCTTGTGCGTAAGAAACGGCTGAACTCTAACCAAATAGCTCATTAATCTTGTGATGGCCTCTCCTGGGCTGGGTGAAGTGGTGCTGAATTTCAATACATCCTCCCTGCCTCACCTTTGCTGCTATGCTCGATAAAGCAATTGACATGCACACAACATCTCTATAGATTTTGCACATATACTTAGTTATAATATTTCGTGCATTAGACAAACTTTGGTGGCAGTTGCAGGAGAAGCACATATAAGGTAAACTAGAATCGTGTATTGCGCTATAGTACTATAATGTGTACTCTGCAAGAATAGCATGGGTCAGCAACTTTTTAGGTTCAGTCATCATTTGTATACCCTGTGACCCAGTGGGGAAAAAAAAAAACTGAATACATTTCGATTAATTTTTTATTCTTTTATTTCAATAAACCAAATAAACTAATAGGCCAAGTTGCATTCCCTATCACTTACCTATTCTATAGCTTCACTGTTACTAAATAATACACAACCGTAAATCAAGCTAATTTTAATAGAACCTACTATACTACCAATACTACTACAACTACAACTAATACTACTACTATTACTACTACTCATAATAACAATTTACCCTAAACAACTCAGATAAAAAGAATTAATACTATGTGTGAGTCTTATAAAAATATTCTTGTTAATGATTAGAATGGTAAAAACCAGTCTTGATTTCTGAAGCTGCTAAGGTATCCGATAGTAAATTGTTGAAAATTCACAATTTGTTTTTGCAAAAATAACAGCACAAACCAGCACTTTGTTCTTAAAATGTAAAAATACAAAAGAATGAAACTGAGATCACGGTTTAATACAAATCACTGTTTAATACACAGCTCCAGGGTCCAGGACATGTCCTGAGATCTTTTCCGCTCACCACACAGATTTTCAATGTGGTTATACAGTACCAGGGGACAAGATGGTCATCCTAAAAGCCCAATTCTGAGGTTATTGTACCAGTTTTATAGACATATGTTTTGAATCACTACCATGTTGGAATAACCAGCATGGTTATTTATAAAACTTTAGCAATAAAGCTAAAGTTTTATTTAAAATATACTGGTATTGCATGGAATTAATGGTGAAATGTATACTAACAAGGATTCCAGGGGATTTGGAGGAAAAATACACTTACTTTAAATCCCACCACACAATCCTCCACAATACAGTTCCTAATATTCAAATTAGGCTTTTGTCTAAACAATTATGTTACATCTTCTATTGAACTATAGAATCCAGACCAGTCAAATTGTTATTCTCATGTCTTTGTTTAGATGAAAGTAATTGCTTTTCTCTTGGTGCGTCTTCTAAATACTATTTGCAATGAAATTAGCAGCTGAGAAGGCTATTTCAAAAACCTTTGCCTTTCAAAACTAACCTCCGTATTGTGTGTTGGGGAAAATGTATTAATTATTGCAAGAACAGAGAATGATTTCTTGCACTTACAGTAGCTATTTATACACATTGCTTGATTTATGAAGGGCAATACACTTTTTATTTTCCATGTTAATGAATGGAATTTGTCCTGTTTCACTTCATATTTATACCCCAGTAAAGGATGGAGTCATTGATGGCCAAAGGTTTATGTAATCATCACATTGCACCCATAGGTACTTGGACTATACAGGACCTATACAGGAGTTTGTCATGTGTTGTTTATATAATATCCTCCACTATTCTGGGAATGCTTTCCACTAGACTTTGGAATAATACTAGAGGGATTTGTGCTTATTTAGCCACAAGAGTATTAATTATGGTCAGACACTGATGTTAAGTCAAGGAGGATTGGAGTGCAGTGGGGTTTCAGGTCAGGGGTCTGTGCCAGCCATTTAGTTTCATTGCACCATGTCTTAGATTAATCTGTCTAACCACTATTACATTATATACATACATTGTATGTATATATCTGTACACACAGTGATATTCACTTAATTTGAAGGTATCTCTCATAACAATCACTAATTTTGTTCTATATTAAGTCATTATCATTTTAAGCTTATATCGAAAAAGCCTCCAGAATGTGATATGATGTTTACAATTGTGGGTTCATGTGAGAAAAACAAGGCCATTTAAATTCTATTTGCCTCTGATACACTTTTAATGGAAATGCTTAGTATAGGTCTTTTATAGCTTTATAACTGCTTTCAAGCTGTGAAATCATTTTAATTGAATCCATTTTATACTAAGGCAGTAAAAATATTAAATGCTATTAATATAGTATGTGCCTCTACAATTACACACAAATCATAATGAAAATGATGGACACATTTATAAATATGCGGTCACATATGTGAAATATGGCATGTTAAATTCTTCATTTAGAGTTTTCGTGGGTGCATTTTTAGCCTGGTATTTGTATCTATTTGGGATATGCAGTGGACTGCATACATTTTGCACAATGTAGTTTTAGGGTGTTCTTGGAATATCCGTTTATTACTTCACAGAAATCTATCTACACTAGAAGCATTTTCAAATGATGATAGCAGAGGAAAGAGTGCATTTCAGTAATTACACTATATAAGACTTCTGTTTCTTGGAGCCAAATTGGACAAGACTGTGGTGAGAAATGTTCTCCACTCACTGTCCCTAATTGCCTCTAAGGGTTTACATTTGCCTATGGAGTGATTTCTAGTATTTTTATGCTTTCTTTTTCATGAGTTATTCACTGTGCTGTGAATTTCTGTTATATTAATTGATTTGAAGGAATGCATTTTTAGGCTACATTTAATAAAGGGGTGTAAATAAAGGCTAATTGTGTTGGGGAAGAATTTTTTTATAAATATCGTTCTGCCTTTATCAAAATTATTTTTTTAAAGATCTAGTTCATTTATTATTATTTTAGTTTTCCTCGAATACTATAAGATTTGAATGAGAGCAAGATAATTCCCCAGTGCATAAACTGGAAACTTTCTTTTTTAGAGTATTGCACACGTAGGCTGGAGTTACACATGATTCTGGCCATTATCATAAGCCAGTTATTTTCAAAAACAGCTTGAGGGAGGAGCAGTATTAAATCCAGTTCTACTCTCTGACGTAACCATGCATTGCAATATATACTTTGGACTTTAAATACACCTAAATTGATTAATTAATCCTTCTATAGGACACAATTACTTTAACGCACTGTTTTAACAAAAACAACTTGTATTGCTTTATTAATTCAAGAACTCTAAATAAATTAAAGGTGGGAAATACTCTACATCCCTAACGCGTATTATGAATTCATGATCTTGATTAAGTATCTAATGGCTTTTCTAAGAATCTAGTGGATATAGTATGAAAAGTGGAAAAATAATTGCAGCAAAGAATTATTTAAGCTGGAAAATTAAATGCAAACAATTACCCTAATGAAGAGATTTGAGTAGGAGTTCCATTTCATATTTTTAACAAATGTTAATCTATATGCATCCCATTAGGTGATCTTAAGCTTAAATCGCTTTCTCTTGTCATCATTGTGACCTGAATTCATGCTGAATCATGCTGTTTTAGCTTTTAAAATGCAACTGTAATGTGTGTTTCTGCTGTTATTTCAGATGTACAGCATCTCCCAAATCTTTATTTCCAGGTATAAAGTTGGCCTGAATCATTTACCCTGTCTCTCTGGCTACTTGCTGGGATCAGAAGGCTGAATAAAGAGCTGCTCTCAACCACTCATGCTTCCTGTCAGCCTACTGCAGATTTATTGGAGGTAATGGCTCAGTGATGGAGTGACAAGCACACAGTGTTTATCACCAACACTCAGGGGAAGAGAGAGACAAGCTCTGGCCTGGCTATGTGAATCATTTTATATGCTTTTTCTACTTCATTCCAAGTTTATTAGTTATTGCATAGCTTATAAACTATATACAAGTTACTGTACATAAGCTTAAGTAAAAGTAAGTTAGAGTAAACAAGACTATGCAGAATATTCTTTTTGTTGTACATTAAGGAACACTATGATGAACTACTAGCATAGTTCAATGCTTTGCCAGCTTCTATAGCTCCAGCTGTCCATCTGCTGAGCCGCACACTGTGTCTTTTGCTGAGCTGCTATTTTTACATGCCAGTAGATGCTGCTTTACTTCGCTAACATTAGAAACGAAGAGACGGGTAGAGGGTTGAATTGAGACAATTGAATAAAAGGACAGATTCAGCAGTCTAACACTATTTATTGTTTGTATTTTCCATCTGTGAACATACAAATATTTGTTGTGGTCTTGTGTATAGACCACGAGTCTAAACAAACCTTGTCTCAGATGTTCCCCATATTTTCATTTGCATCATTAAAATGGCATCAAATGCCTTTACCACATCCACTCACACACACACACACACACACACACACACACACACACACACACACACACACACACACACACATATATATATATATAAAACAGC
>MU551541.1:821632-851355 GCA_024362625.1 Silurus asotus | reverse complement strand
GGTCAGGATTACACACACACACACACACACACACACACACACACACACACACACACACACACACACACACACACACACACACATATATATATATAAAACAGCAGCATTTTAACCACACAGAATTGTATACATTATACATGGGTACATTAAAGACCTTTGTGTGACTTTAGAAGCATAGTGTTTTGTGGCTCTGTGCTTACCTTGTCCTTGGTCAAGGTTAATCTGTCACTTTTCATGTATATTTGCATTCATTCTTATCTGTACCCTGCCACTCAGCCATCTGCCTGTGTGTAAATCCATCGCTTACACATAATCACTTTTCTTGATTATAAATTATTTTCACATAACTTCCTCACATGCATTCTCTTGATTTTCTTTTTAATCGCATTTCCTGTTTCTCTTAAGCTTGGTTTAAAACTGCTTGCACACCCCACACACACACACACACACACACACACACACACACACACAATAATAAGTTATTTTTATAGCACACACACACACACACACACACACACACACACACACACACACACACACACACAAAATAATAAGTTATTTTTATAGCTTGCATTTGTCTTAAAAGTGCACAACAGATGCCTTTAAAGAGATTTATGCAGCTCATTGCAACACAATGCTTTGGTCAAATAAATAGACCAAGTGTACACAGGTTCATACAGTACAATTTTTCCTTTTTTTTAGTTGTCTGGATAAAATATTACATTATTTTTACAATTCATAGCTGATGGGGTATTGTGAAAGTTTTACTTGTCATTGCCAAAGGGCCAGTCATGTAACAATCCTTGTCTTTTGAATTAATACACAACTACATTTGTTCTCGGTTAGATTTAAATGTAATTTTGCAATACATTTTGATAAATATTTTTCTTTTATAGAATCTGCACTCTTACTGTTAAATGGTCATCTTATAGATTATGGGAACTTATGGGATGCTGTTTGCATACTGTAGCACAATGGTTTGATACCCACAATGACCAGGGGATCCAAATGTATGGAAAGCATCTGGAAAACACACATACAATGAATTTTGATGGTAAGTAACGTGTAAAGTTTAGAACGAAATGCATGTAACTGCAGTTATCCCATCTTACATAACACTCAGCTTACATTACTTAAGACTGTTCTAAGAAATGTCTTACCACAACAACTGCTCTATGCTTTATCCAACAGCCTTTTATGTTCTGCTTTGTCTATTGTCCACTCCTACACTATCCCAAGAGACAAATCCAGTGATGCAACAGTCTCAATACCCCGACATAAAGAAGATACACATTTGCACCTAAAAGACAAATGTGCTACCAAAGATGTGAAGTAATAAATCACAAATACTTTGTTACTGTACTGATTTTCTGGTATCAATACTTTACTCTTTACTTTTACACAAATATTTGTACTTTCTACTTACCACATTTTCAAAACAGGCTCGTTACTTAAGTTTTAATCTATTTGGTGAAATGTTAATATTTTTTCTTCTCATAAAGTGCCGTTTCCAGCCTTTTTCAATCTACCAGCTTCATCCAACAGCCTTTTATGTTCTGCTTTGTCTATTGTCCACTCCTACGCTATCCCAAGAGACAAACCCAGTGATGCAACAGTCTCAATACCCCGACATAAAGAAGATACACATTTGCACCTAAAAGACAAATGTGCTACCAAAGATGTGAAGTAATAAATCACAAATACTTTGTTACTGTACTGATTTTTCTGTTATCAATACTTTACTATTAATTTTTCAGTCAAATTTTTACTTTCACTCATTCAATTTTACACAAATATTTGTACTTTCTACTTACCACATTTTCAAAAAAGGCTCGTTACTTAAGTTTTAATCTATTTGGTGAAATGTTAATATTTTTTCTTCTCATAACGTGCCATTTCCAGCCTTTTTCAATCTACCATGGGTGTTAAATTTCATGGCTCTCACACACCAAAGACATAGGCTAGTTTACAAAGTTAACAATGAGTAAGGCAGAAGGCAACAAGGAAGTATGGGGTTAACGTGGATGAGACAGAGGGAGTCAGCGATATAAACATGACTGAAAACAGAGACATTCCTGATCACCTGAATTGCAGTCATCCAGTCTTAAAATGACTAAACATGCACCTGAGCAGCCTGTGTAAAAAGAAATGGTAAAATCCTTTGAATGTTGTAGAGAAGAAATTGACAAGAAAGAGAGCCACATTAGCAACATGTGAGGAGAAGGAAAGTTGCTTGTCCATAGTTACCCCAAGGTTGGGAGCAGTGGCTGAAGGGGTGAGCAGAGAGTTATGAAGAGTTCTTGGACCTGGAAATGAATCACCTGAGATGACCTGGTGTTCTGTTTAGCTGGGGTTGAGTTTTGGATGATGAGCACTCATCTATGAAGATATGTCCACCAAGCATGACAAGATCCGAGAGAGGGAAAGAGAAGATGAGTCAAGTGTCATCTGCAAAGCAGTGGTAAGAAAACCCATGTGAGTATATGCCTTCACCAATAGAGTGAGTATAGAGGGAGAAAATGATGACTATTAATGTTAAAAAGCTTAATGTAACATGTTGCTCTTATGCTAATGCATCATATGGCTAACAGTGCATGTTTTTCTACAAATGAAACACACAATTATCTGTGGATGCTTGTAGTTATCAGCTTACATTCTGTAGTAAAACATGGATTTTTTTTCTCTCTCTCTCTCCCCACAGCCAACACTTTTTAGGTAACCAGTGAAAGTTCAAGGACAGTCAAAATCCAAGCCAAGTAGCTCTCACTTTGTGTAGAGTAGATAACTGGCCCTCATCCAAATAGAAAATTATGTTAATGTTTATTGTAATAATTAAATGAAAGTGAATACATGAACGTGACTCTAGATTAGAATTTAGTAGCCTTTTTCCAAATTTATTGAGGCTGAGTGAAATTTTGACTTCACTGCCTGGATTTGGAACATAGACAAAGCATGAGGGACATATTGGTTTTGCATTGCTATAAAATGCATTGTTTTAAACTAAAACACATTGTATCTGCTTGGAATATTTATTGATTTAACTGATCCTTAGCTAGTAAAACGATCTCATATTGAAACCTTGATCTCACCATGTGTTAGGTTTGCAATGAATGCTTAATCACCACATGGACAGAATGATTCATAAATTATGATTAGTCTGTAATTACTAGGACTGTGATTCAAGGAATTTCATTAAATAAATCTGATTGGGACAGCTTTTTTGCCTGTTGTATTTTACTGGGTTTTATCCTGGGTATTATACAAATAAATTCACTTTTTTTTATAATTAGAGATCTGTTATGAATTTAACATTAGCCCTAATACTAAAATGTTTAATGTCTTCTAAACAGACTCCTAAACACTTGAACAAAGAGAACAACTCTAGATCAGTATAGATCATACATCATTTATTAGTTTACCTATGAATTGTAATATACAGACATTTGCTGTGGCCCATTAAATGGAATGGATTTCAGATTCAGCTCTCTCTTAAGCACAAGCTTTTAGAGCAACCATTTCTGGAGGACATCTGCATACTGTCACACTGATGCTCCTCTCAAACAGGGCTCAGACCAAAGCAATGGAGCAATACACGCGGACACAAGTTTAATTTAATTAATGTACACAGTTGAGAGCTATTTCTCAGGCCAATTGGTTCTCATGAGTTCATATAATCCTCCCTGAATAAATGAAAAGAGGTGGAATGAAAAAACAAAACAAATATATATTCACTTCAATTTCACAAAAAAAAGGTTGATGGGGAAATTAAAAATAATATATTGTACAAAAAAATCTCTTGCAACACTCTTTCAGGCTTATGATAAGACAGGAATGAGATGCAACAGTCACTTGAGGAGTTGCAGAATGAATTAAAAACCGATCATATAGGTCGATATCATCTCCATTCTCACACCCAATAGCTAACAGAAATGCACATCTTAAAGCATGGTCATGTTCAGAGAAAGAAGAATCACATGTAATTTATAATCAAATTATTACATAGGGCTAAGTATCTGTAAATGGTACTAGGGCTTTATATGCCATCAAAAGAATCATAAATTGAGTGTGATGTACAAGAACATATTTTCATCCGGCAAGAAAGTAAGTCTGGGGATAAGATTAATGTTTCAACATGACAAGAATCACAAACCCACAGCCAAAATAACTCAAGAGGGCCTTGTTTGATTTAATACAACTGAACATTCATGAAGAATTTAAAATTTCTAAATCATCAGAGAAATTGGTGTAGCCTTAGGGACCTGAGGATGAGAAAGTAAGAAAAAAAATTGAACCAGAATGTTGTTTAAAATAAATAAATAAATTTGCTCATTACTGTAGATGTCTCAAACTGTAGATGTCTCAAACTGCCAACAACGGTTTTGCAACAAAGCAGTATTGTTAGTCATTTGTGATGGCCAAATTTCTTCTTACACTTACATTTTTTTTTTTTTTACATTTTATTTAACATACAGTATATTATTTCAATTACTTATTGCAATCTTATAAATGCATACATTGTGTTAATTTTTAATTTGAATTGCAATGTAAATGGACATTAAGTATATATGTTTACCGTATTACAAATAAATGAACAGTCTATAATTTTTATGTTAGCTTTATTTGAACAAAGAGAGAAAGAAAATAAAAAATAAAAAATCAATACAAAAATGAAACATTAAAAAAAGGTTCTACATTATTTTGTATTTGATCCCACAGACACAAATTAGTCCTGTCCCTTTAGGAAAGTACTCCTAAAATCAACTCATTATGTGTATAAAAGACATCAGTCACAGAATTCACCTTTTCCATTCAAACCTCTCCACCACCATGGGAAAGTCCAAAGGACGTCAGGGACGAGACTGTAGACTTGCACAAGGCTGGAATGGGCTACAAGACAATCATATTGTTGCCATAGCCATATGTTTTGGGTCATCGTCATGCTGGAAGATCCATCCACAACCCATATTAACAGGTGGCAAAGAGGTTCTCATTCAAGATTCTACAGTGAATGGCCCTGTTCATGTGGTAAAGTCTTCCTGTACCCAGCCTTCCTGTACCCAGAAACAGCCCCAAAGCAGAATGTTTCCTCCCTTATGATTGACAATGGGGATTATAATAAGCAATTTCCTGCCTCTAAACACTGTGAGTCAAGTAAATGCCAAAGAGTTACATTTTGGTCTATTTGTCTGATCTATTAGATCAATCAGACCACATTACATTCTCCAAAGCATTCTCTGAATCATTCAGGTTTGAATCACAATATGTCCCTGACGTCCTTTGACAGCTCTTTGGTCTTTCCCATGGTGGTGAAGTTTGAATGGAAGAGGTTGATTCTGTGACAGGTGTCTTTTATACACATAATGAGTTTATATTAGGAGTACTTTCTTAAAAAGACAAGACTCATTTGGGTGTGTGGGAGTCAGAATTCTTGCTGTTTGGTAGGGGATTGAATATACAAAATAATTTATTGATAATAATAATAATAATAATAATAATAATAATAATAATAATAATAATAATAATAATGATGATGATGATGATGATGATAATAATAATTATAATAATAAAAATTTTTTTATATTATTTCTCTTTCTGTTAAAATAAAGCTACCATAAAAATCATAGACTGTTCATTTCTTTGTAAGGGGGTACATGTACAAAATCAGCAGGGGATCAAATAATTATTTTCCCCACTGTATTGTATTTACAGAACAATGCCAGGGTTCAGTGATCACAATATCATTGACAGGTGCTTACTTTTTGGTTCCAGGGTTTGTTTTGTATATATTTATTTTATTTGATTGTTCGTTTTAAATGTAGCTTTATTTTGACACAGTACAGGTGTACAAATGCTTCAGTGTTATGGGCCTGCATCTGTGGAGCGAAATGAAAACTCAGAAGCTCCAGGATGATTTATACCAGGTTATAGAAATACTGCATTATCTGCTTAAAAAAGTGTTCTGTAAAAGCACTTATTCCCTGAGTAAGCACTTCATGTAAGAAACTGATTTCTGACTTGATTCCAGGCTAAGGGAGCAAATTATGTTTAGTTAGAACCTAAAAATGGCAAGTGCAATTACAGCTATATGCTTTTGCTGACCATTGTTGTTGTTGGATCCTCAAGCAAGATCTTTAAATCCATGTAGTTTTCCCTTATTTATTTATTTTATTTTTTGTCATTGTAGCCTGTCTCCTGTGATTTTGTTTTAGCTGCTTTTGCTGTGAGAAGCACCTGCATAGAGTTTCTTTCATGAATTAATAAGGGGAAGATGAATGGTATGTTCAGTTACTGAATGTTTGATCAGGCATATAGTTGCATCTAAATTTAAAATCTTGCCACAAGAGCAGTATGAATGCAGAATCAGTATAAATGAAGCCTTTCAGAAGTACAATTTTGGTCAAAAAGAATTAGTAAATGTTAGCCCTAATAATTGAAGTAATGAACAACCATTAATTGACATTAAAAAAACGCCTGAATAAAAGAGTATTTTGCTATTTTGTAAAGGTACACTATTTGGACAAATGTTTTGTGGACACTTGACCAGAAGATTCTTGTGTGCTCTTTGAACCTCACATACCAGATTTAGCCCCCATTTGCTGTTAGAATAACCTCCACTCTTCTTTGAGTTGCTCAAGTAAATTTTGCTGTGTGTTTGTGGAGTTTTGTGCTAATTCTGCTACAAGGGCATTAATAAAGTCAGGTACTGATGTAGGGCGAAGAGGCCTGGGGTGCAGTAAGCAGGTAATGCCACATAACCAAACCCATGTAAACCAAGGTTTTATACAGCTCACTTACCAGCTATACAATCTTTTCCAATGTTACACACATGGTCATCTGCTGCCTCTGCTCATTTAACTTTAGAATTAATGCAAAGTAAATATGTATAGCTTTAACTGCTAGATGTAACACAAATTTTATTAATTAACTTTATATTTACCATCATTAACTTTAACAGCTGTTCTTTCAGGAACACTGGGACCTATATATTTTTTATAACAGCTATGTTAGAGTAACCAACCACATAAAAAAAATCTATTGGACAAGTCATAACTCACCAATACTGATGCGCATATGCAGTCATATTGATCCCAAATCTGCCTTTTCAGTATACTGTCCATTCTTTCATCCATCTAGGCAAAAAAAGGTGTTACTATAAGGCTTCATTTGGAATTAGTATTCTGTGGCCAAATCTGTGTGTGGGTGTATTCTGCATGTATGTATATTTTTTTACCATCATTCATTTACATTTACCAACCACTTTATGTTTTATACCTGTGCAGGGTCACATGAGATCTGGAGCCTGTCTTGGAAACATCCAGCTTGTGATAGGAATGCACTCTGGATGAAACAGACCATCATGCACCCAAAATTTACACATTTTAATTAAACCTTTTGACAATTTGGCATAGCCAATCCACATATGTTTTGAGAGGTAAGAGGAAAACAGAGAACATTTACAGAAACTCCTTACAGACTATAGCCCAGTAAAACTATTGCTATCCTTCATGCTTAAGCTTTACTCTTAAGATGAACTCCTACTTGCTAATACCTCCTCAAAGAATGAATAAATCATTTATTAACTAATAAATGTATTAACTCATATATTAGTTATTCATATCCCAGCCTCAATTTCAATCAACACTACCAATCTGCCTGGGCGATATGACTGACAGCACCACAGAGCCTTCTGCTCACACTACAAACATTCTAGCAGCTCAATAGTAATAACATCATAATGTGGCATGCATATCTGCTTTAATATCCATGTGTTTTATATTAACTTAACACAGCTATAATGTGTTGGGTATAAACTTTGCTGGTGATACAATGCTTAACTAAAATGCTTGTTTTGAACATGTGTGTGAAGTCTGTGACAGAAACTGTACACCTGAGGAGTGTGTGAGCCCACTGGGTTGTCCATCTTAATAATTTCCAGTCATTATAGCTGCTTGTTTCCTGATTGACTCATACTGAATCTCCATCTGGGAAAATCAAGCTTCCTTGATGAGAGCCCAAAATAACATTTGTGAGGCCCATCTGAGGTACACTTTTAACTAACAGAAGCAGCAAGCTAATTGAGACTAAAGTTGAATGTTGTACATGCACTGATTTAGGCACTGATTTCCAAAGGGAAACCTTTAAGAATATTAATCTTCTCAGATCAGTATGAATATGATTTATAATAAACGTGATCAACAAGGTGAGAAAACATTATTAAACATTTAGATCTGCCAATCACCTTTTAGCTTGGTATTTACTTCACAGTTTGTGTGAATGTGTCTATGGGAGTTTATTCAACCCCCATAGTGTTTGGTCAGATTTGTACTCATAACCTTCTGATCAGAATTCCAACATCTTAACCAATGAGCTTCCACTTTCCCAAACATACAAGTGTACAGACTGACAAATGCAGAAACATACTGCACAATAAACAACAATAACAAACCTATTTCCACATAAAATACAGTAACAATAGATATAAAACCCAGAACCACAGTCATAGTGTCTGTTAAAGGCATAACCGTCTCTGCTTATTTGTTTGTTGATGCCTTTTTGGGAATCAACTGCTATAAGGGGGAAAACAATTTTGATTTCAGTGTGTTAACAGTTTTTACAAAGTTATACCATTTGCCTGAGAAGAGTTTCTGAAACATACACCAAATTCCCCTAATGTGTGTTTGGTCCATAGAGAATTTCTTAGCCTGCCTCCTGGCTCTAGGCAGTATTCCCTAATCACAGACATGTTAGCAGAATATTCCCCAGATTCAACACTTCCCTGAGCAAGATAAAATGCTTACAGAAAATAAATGAATGAATGAATAATCCAGTGTGGGCCCCTGGTGCCTTAAACCAGAGATGCTACCTGTGGTCCAATGCCATCCCTATCAACTTGTGCCATTTGTGGTTTTGATATATGAATATGTAGGGTTATAAAATAAAAGGTACCCAAAGGCAGTTTCTTTTATATAATCTGTAATTTAGGTGGTTAGTAAATGCAATCTTGAAATAGCAAGCAATTTAAACTTATGCTAATGTTTTTTTTTTTTTTTTCACCATGCGTTGTGGTTATATTTGGAAAAGATGGATTATGTAAATGTGTGACAAATTGACAAATAGCACACAGAGTATTTGCATGTGCATATAGCATTGCAATTTCAGGTACACAAAGACCATATCCATACATGCGCACGAGTGATTGCTTCCCTCGTTGCTTTGTTAGATCCTGTTTGAAAACTGTGCACTTTTTTGTTTGGTGGTATGGCAGCACTGTCCAACAGAGGGCACTGTGGCTACATTTTTATCTCCAGGGAGAGTACGAGGCATGTATGCAGCCAACCAGTCAATGGGGAGGGCTGTGATTAGCCAATGAATGGCTCTGCAGGGGCTTTTTTGCCACAGCACGTTTTTACAAAGTGTCTCTCTCTTTGGCTCCTACTTTGATGCAGTGTGTGTGTGTGTGTGTGTGTGTGTGTGTGTGTGTGTGTGTGTGTGTGTGTGTGTGTGTGTGTGTGTGTGAGACTATGTCATTATCTTCAGACTGAACTTCTGTGCCTATACTGTATATGTGTGTGCGTAGCAGGGTTTCAGTCAGATTCAACTGATAGCACTTCACTTTTTATATTTAGGTGGAATAGAATTTTAATACATCGTGTCTCTGTGTAAGGAATTCTGAGCTCTGTGGTCTACATTGGATCTTGATACACAAAAGTATCAAAACACAGCTCAAAAATTCAGTCTGAGGTCCATGGGATGAAAGAACTGATATCTTAGCAGTTCTTTTTCTTTGTCTTGCATGTTCATTAAGAAGAAATGTCGCTTGAAGGTAAAGATTGAAAAGGTAATGGTAGAGAATAGCAGAGAAGCAGTGTCAGAGATGTAAAGGGAGATTTATAGGACAGAGGAGAATGTAGAAAAAAGGAGGGGCTCAACCCGATTCAGTGAGTCTAGCCACTGCTGATAATGGGCTGTGGTCATTTTCCTTCACACCAAACACACAAATATAAACGCACCATAGCAAATAGCAGAGGATTTCAAATGATGAATGTGGACTGGGCAACATATTTTAGTGAATTGTATTGAAAAAATACTGTAGCAGAAACATTTCTGACTTCCACAGCAGATCCTTTATTACAGTACACTGAAATACATGCATTTATGTAAATCATTTAGCTGAAGGCAGCTCGACAGACCAGAGACTAACAACAGAGCTAGACACATGGAGTCGGAAAGGGAAAGACATTTGAATTATTTATTTTTTTAACTCTTGTCTGATTAGTAAAATAGCATTATGGCTTGTATAAAAACAAAAGTGACAATGGAACAGAATGGTTACATACAAACATGTGCCTTCATTCTCTGTTTAGCATCTCATCTTGTCTGTGGTGCTCATCACAATTGTCAACATGGAGCACCACTACATTACAACACAACCACTTCAACTTGATTAGATGTATTAATGTGTATAAAGTAATTATCAGTGGTTAAGCTTTTAAATGTAACCATGGTCACGAATTACTCATTTTAGTTACCTATCAATGCATTTGCAAGGAGGCAACTTTATGAAATGTAATCTTTAATACCCCTGTGCTAAAGAATTTCATGAGACATGAAGAGAATCATGTACTTATACATAAGAAACATAAGAAAGCCTCTTTGACATAGAAATGTCACCCAAATTACTCCAGTGTTTGTCTCTTAAAAAACCATGATGATATGAGGCAGTCAGGCATGCAAGCTAGCCTAACTGATTTCATTCTAGAGCTGGCGAGCTAGACACCGAATTAAATATCATCACCTGTGAGTCATATATTTATGACAGGTATTGTCACGACTGATCACACTGAAGGAATCTGGTTAGTCATGGAAGATGAAGCAGAAGATAAAGTCTAATGTAAGCATTAAGAAAACTTTTTATGCTGTAATCTACAATCTCTGATTCTCCACGGACCTTAAAAGCTTGTTTTTCTCCCCAATTTTCTTTTAATGATTGTAGTCATTTCCTGCCTGGACCATATTCCTTCTTTTTCTTTTTTTGCACAATAGCTTCTAGGCTGACACTTGGCAGCTTTAACACGTGCAGTTTTTTTGCGCAAATTCAAAGTGCTGCTCACACATTGTCAAAGGACATCTGAACAAGCAGGGAAAAAGGTGTTAAATGCTTAAATATGGATGCCACCCTGGACAAGCATTAATTGGTGAGGACTGCACTGAATTAACAGAAAAAAACACGACTGTAATTCTGTCTAAGAGATTCAAGCCTTAGCTGGCCATCTCTACTATTAACAGTGTGCAGATATAAAAGCTGTGCATTTAAATACAACTTAGAATTTATTTTACATGAACAAATATAATGTCTTCAATTTCTCACAATTGCTATTTGCACCTCAATAAAGTTGGAGTTTTTTAAACTTAGTTTTACATTCAGTTGAATTTTAGTTCAATTAGACTGTTCAGTCAATGATTGAATTTACATTCAATTATTTTGTATTTTCACGCAATAGATTTGTGTTCCTTTTGCAACAGTTTCAAGGTCTTCCTCACTAAACCCTCCTTCAATACAGATTGATATCAAAGCTATGTCTACCTACAGTATATTCAGGTGTGTTCAAAGCTGCCAGCAGTGCTGTAACTGGTCATGGATATACCTAAGTTCATCCTCGAAATTACTAATATTCTGTCGATTAAAAAGCCCCTTACATATCAGAATGCAGTCATGTATTTTAATCACTCATTACAGAACAATGTAAAACTAAACTACAACATGATACTGTACCTCATTATTTTAAGCTTTAAAGTAAACTTCAATAAATGTGTTCATAGTGGTGCAGCACACTGCTGAGTGTGTACACAAAGATTTCATGGAATCCGAATTACTCAAAAATAACAGACTTTAAAATACTTTTAAGGACTGCAAAAAATGTTGTGAGGTAACATTATTCAAGTGAACACAAAACGTATTGGTAAGTAGTGGAAAAATATTGCAAGGAAATGGCAATTTATTGCAAGGTGATACTAACAATTGTTAGGGAACGCTAAAATGATTGTAAAGTAATGCAAAACCAGTGCTACGACATGCAAAGTATGTAATGCAAAACTGTTGTTTTGGAAGCCAGAAATGATTGTGATGTAATGTAAAACCATTGCTTGGTAATGCAAAAACTATTGTTAGGAAACAAGTTGTATTGCAAGGTAAAACAGTTGCAAGGAAATGCAAAGTTTATTTTGAGGTAACGGAAAACTGTTGATTGGGAACACAAAAATGATTGAGAGAGTCATTTAAATTGATTGTTTTTCTCGTTATTGTACACCATAATGACAGTTTATTTTGCCATTATTAACAAAACTAAAATATAACATGTACATAAGCATTCAGACCCTTTACTCGGTCTGAAGTCTTTTTGGGTATGATGCAACATACTTTGCACACCTGTATTGGGGGATTTTCTGCCATTCTTCTCTGCAAATCCTCTCATGCTGGTTCAGTTTGGATGAGGACCTTTGGTGGACAGCCACTTTCAGGTCTCTCCAGAGATATTCAATAGGGTATGAGTCGGGGCTCTGGCTAGAGTCATCCCTAAGCCACTCCTGTGTTGTCTTGTCTGTGTGCTTATGGTTGTTATTATGTAGCAATGTAAACCTTTGGCCCAGACTGAGGTTCTGAGCACTGTGAAACAGGTTTTTAATCAGCATTGCCTGATTTCCTCTAGAATAACTTTTAGAATTGAGGCCAAACTGTTAACTCATGGTTTCATCAGATTAGAGAATATTGTTCCGCACAGTCTGGGCATCTTTCAGGTGCTTGTTGGCAAACTCCAAGCAGTTTTTTATTGGTTTTAAACTGACAAGAAGCTTCTGTCTTGCTACTTTGCCCAGATCGGTGGAGGGCTGCAGTGACTGTTGTCTTCCCGCGATTGCTCAGTTTGGTCTGGCGACCAGCTCTTGGAAGACTCCTGGTTGTGCCAAACGTCTTCTGTTTGAGAATTATGGAGGCCATATTGCTCTTGGGAATCTTTAGTGCAGCAGCATTTATTTTTTGCAACCTTCCCCAGATTTGTGCCTTGCAACAATCATGTCTCTAAGCTCTACAGGCAGTTCATTTGACCTCATCTCTTGGTTTTTGTTCAGATATGCATTATGCCTTTTATACAGAGAAGTGTGTTTCTTTCCAAATAATGACCATTCAATAAACCTTTCCACAGGTGAACTCCAATCAATGTGTAGAAAATTCTCAGCAATGACCAAAAGAGATGCACCAGAGCTAAAGTTGCTGCAAAGTGTCTGAATACTTATATGCATGTGATATTTTATCTTATTTTGACCTTTTAAAGGCTCAGTACATTTAATGTTTAAGCTTTAAAAAAATATCATGCTTGAGTATTACCACTGACAGACATCATGTCCACCTCTGCATGCTGTTAGTCTGATAGAACTAGGCTGTCTTTTTCTTCCCTATCTTGTTTTTTCTCTCTCTTTTTTGCTTTTGGAATATATATATATTTTTTTTCTTTGTTATACGCTGTCTCTTTTAGACCCATCTCTGCCTGTCCTCTTCTGTTCAGGCTTTTTGGATGCCGAAGCAGCAAAACCTTTGAGAAAACAAACCGCGGTGCTCATTTTTACAGACACATCACCAGAGGCTGGCTTCAGTGAAATACCCATTTAAAAATATGGAACTATTTGTTCATGTTTTTCTGTTAAAATGCAGTACTGATAATTAATTGTGATTAATGATCATTAAATGTTTTTAGTTAATACATTTAATGTTTGATTATTTTTATTTAAGTTATCTTTCCCTGTTTTTAAGCTAAGCACAGCATGTTTTTCAAAATCATTTCCCTGCCTATTTGGCAAGTTGATTAGCAAAGACTTGCTTCATGTTTCTTGCACTCTTATCTGCAATATTCTCAGCGGAGTGTTTACTTCTTACTGATTGGGGATCAGGGAGACTGGCAATGTTCCACTTGCTACTGGGCTTGCACATTATCAGTTCAGCCCAGATTTTAGAGTTGTTTTCTTGACTTTTTTTTTTTTTATGTTAGATGTCGGGCAAATAAATAATTTCTTATGTCATAGTATATTTGGTATAGCTTAAAATTAGATGATAAAATGATAACCAGAGCAGATAGGAGATGTTTAAATGCACACACACATACATTTTATATGCACTCTTATCTGCAATATTCTCAGCGGAGTGTTTACTTCTTACTGATTGGGGATCAGGGAGACTGGCAATGTTCCACTTGCTACTGGGCTTGCACATTATCAGTTCAGCCCAGATTTTAGAGTTGTTTTCTTCACTTTTTTTTTTTTTTATGTTAGATGTCGGGCAAATAAATAATTTCTTATGTCATAGTATATTTGGTATAGCTTAAAATAAGACGATAAAATGATAACCAGAGCAGATACGAGATGTTTAAATGCACACACACATACATTATATATATATATATATATGGTCATTTTTGTAGATACATTGGTTTATTGAGTGCACTGGGAAACAAACCTAAAGTAAAACTATCTTAGAGGAATTGGTTATATATCTAGCTCCAGATTTATATGCAGCACATGAAATTTGGTAGCACTGTCAGGCAGCACAAACAAAACCTTGTCTCAAAAGTGGTTGTCAACTTGACTGAAGTCAACAGTGGTGTTGGTCTATGTAAGTGTTCACTGAATAAACATTCACCTCTCTGAAACTGTTGGATTTTTTTTTCCTTCCCCTTTTAGTTCAAACGTCTTCTGTTCTATCAGCTCTCCGTGTCCTCTCCTCATTCTCAGTGAGTGTCAGTCTCTCTCTCAATGACACCTGCTGTCATGCCATAAATACTGCTGAATGGGCCATTGAGTGAGTAGGGCCGCCGAGAGCTTAGCTGCTCAGGATGGCGATGAGCTCGCATAAAGACGACACCCGTGTTATTTATTCCATCTCTGAGAACTCTAGGAAATGAGATGTTTACCACAAATGGGCCTCTCAACAGCCCCTGTACGCCTTTCAATATTGATTCAATGAGTTTGGTTTGTAAATAAATACATCAATACATTCTCACACAGCTCATGCTGGGTTTCAGGGTCTGATAAACACATGGCTCTTCTAAAGGTGAATATAGACAAATGCACTGACAAATAGAGCTGAATATGTTTAATTATTGAGCCAGGATGCTCTGTGTTTTCTAGACTGATGACTGGGGTTTCCTTGGCATATTTCTCTCTCCTAATGTAAGATGCTTCAAATATCTCATTATACATTTTAATGTCCTATGTATTTCAATAGTGTCCATACTCTGGATAAACGAAAAGGACAAGAACATTTTGCCACAGTAACATTCCATGGAACCATACCATAGTTTACACACAGTATTAAAGAACACTTGAGCGCCACTCACATGGAACAATCACAATATTAAAAAGTCTAATACTTTCAAGAATATAAGCAACAAACTGTTTTAGACAAGTTAAATTGACTATTATTGGGACACCTTATTTTTCGAGCCATATGTATTTCTTCCCTAAACTCTTACCACAAAATTGGAGGCACACAAGTTGCTATACGATGCTGTAACAATAAATCAATAACAATAAATCAATAACAAAAACAATAAAACGCTACGAGAATAATTAGAGTATAAAGAGGTCTTTTTATTAGTAATTCTTGCTAATTTTTTTCTTAACCAATACATCTTTGGTTAAGAAAAAAATTAGCAAGAATTACTAATAAAAAGACCTCTTTATACTCTAATTATTCTCGTAGCGTTTGTGAGCTTATTCTTAGAGACTGCAGTGGGCAGCGTTACATTAGGTGTGGCTGATAAATTACTAATATTTTGAGTGAAAGTAAAACATCCCAAAATATATTTTTGGAGATTTTTGTATACCCACTGATTGCATCTTTTGTTTGTTATGGTTGTAATTGTTATTTGAGTTGCCATATCCTTTTTGTCCGCTTGAACCAATGTGATTATTCTTATCTTACATGTCTGGCAAAAAAAAAACATTTTTACCTACTAGATTCTGTTCCTTTTCACACAATTCCATAAATATTGGGTTTAACCCTCGTTTCAACCCAGAACTTTACTGTGATTTAAGATTTGCACAAATTACTTTCTGAAATATCTATGTTTTTAAATGTTTAAGCTATTGACCAGCATTACGTAATTATTATTTAATGCCACTTATTTAAACAGGTCCTAATGCATAACAATTGATACTGGAATTAGCAAAACATGTTCTGGTTTTTTTTTTCTTCTCTGTTAATGAGATTTCATTTCAGCATTGCCGTTAGCTAGCGCCTCACTAGTGTGAGTCACCTGTTTCAACAATACCGTGATGATGGGATGCAGGGCTGCAGTTCTGACACTCTACAAAGGTCATATGCTGTTTTTTTTTTAGTCTGACTCTTAAGTCTTTCATACACCCTCTTGTGTATTACCGCTGTCATCCCTGTCACCTCTTTCCCCAGGAAGAGGATCTATGAAAGACCAAGAGTGGAATCCATTTTAAATTTTAATTGGCTGCCTTTGTGTCTCACACAGACACACGTTCAGCCCGACATTATCCCCTCAAAGCTTTAATTACCAACTGCTTCTTGGTTTCAAAACATCAAAAGGATGTGTGAGTAAGTGAATGAATGGAAATGAGTATGTGGTGTGTGTATGTGTATGTGTATGAGAGAGCAAGAAAGACAGTAAACATATATGGTGGTTAGAATATAGCCATGCCATTCCTACCCTCTGTCAAAAGTTTCTGATTATTTTCACGTCAGTCCTGCATGTGGGGACCCAGCGGGATTTATAAATCCACACATCTGTTGGCTGTTTGATGTCCTTTCTTCCAGAGCCCTCATTGCCCAGCATGTAGCCGGAGTGCAACTGAATATAAAGGAATAAACATACATTAGCGGATTATAGGCTAAGCTTGCTGTAGTGCAATACATTTAAGCCAGATGCATGTGCAGTTGCCTCAACTGAGCCTAACATGCCAACAGATCCATCTGTTTCCTTTTATTCTTGTTAATCAGGACTGTCTTGAAGAGGTGATAATGGCACCAAAGGGATCTAGTGTTTTTTTTCTCCCCTTGTATCAGAGCAACTTACTTAGCTTACCGGCTTAAAGCTACCAACCAACCTAAAATGTCTTCAAAGATTTCATTTGTAAGCCTGAATCAAACACGTAGTATCAAACATACACCTGTGATTAAACTATCATTTTCTCACCTAGTTTTAAAGGCTCTGCTAAACGAAGATAAAGGACCTCTTTTCAATCTGCCTCTAATGTTTGTTTATCAGTGAAGCTGGTAAAGATTAGGTATTTTTCCAATCTTAATAAAACTTTACAATTACAAATGGTAAAGGACACTAAAGACCCATAACAAGCAAGAAAGATTTCCAGGCTTGATATTACTTAACATGTTCACAGTATGATTCACATATGCATTTGTTCACTTAGAAATGCTTTCGATTTAGAAATTGTTACAGTTTTCTAAAAAGGTGAAGATTCTGAAAGATCAATTTTCAGTTGTCTAGGCAGTCTGATTTCAGTAAGATTGCATCCTCAGATTCATTCTCTTGTGTGACAGGAGTAGAACCCAGTGTGGTCGTCTGCTTTTAAAGATTATTTTTGTTAAGGATCGCCTTAATACCTTGAGACTTTTTATTTCACCATGGTTATAAAACGTGGTTTTATAACCTTCTTGTCTTCTTGAACCAGATTGAACAATCTCATCTGACCTGTCCAAAAAAACTATTTCCATCTGATTCTGTTCATATTCACACTATTCTGATTAAAATCCAAAGACTGGAAAATTCTTGGAGATCAGTTGATTTCTGAAGCTCAAAAATCCAGCCCTCAACAACAAAAATGCCACATTCACCATCACTGAATTCATATTTTTGTCATTCTGATGTTTGTGATCATGAACCAAAAATCTTTGCCAATATCTGCATGATTTTGTGCAATGCACTGATACAACATGATTGTCTGTTTAGATATTTGCATTAATATAAGTGTACATAATATGAATTACATATTGATTGTGCTTAATCACTGAAAAAAAAGATGTATTACATAACACTGACAGATAATGTATTGATAAAATAATTACATGCATTTAATGCATTTAATAGTCTGGTACTAAAGTATAACATAATTGCCTTGTACTCTATCTGAAAATGATATGAAATGTTAGTAAGACAAATACAACAAACTAAAAATACATCAGTGTTTTTGCATTCCTACTAAATTTTTTTGTTGTTGTTGCATTAAAGTAACATTTAAAAATAATTTTAATAAAAAATGTCTACAAACACAATTTATGGTGGTCTAGTGGTTAGGATGCGGCTCTCTTAACACTGCGGTCCGGGTTTGATCCCCGGTCAGGGAACCAACCCCAGCCATTAGGGTTGCACAAGCCTTAGTGCTGGTCCCAAGCCTGGATAAATGGGGAGGGTTGCCAAATCAAACGTGCGGATGATCTGCTGTGGCAACCCCTAATGGAAGAAGCCGAAAGAAAGTTATATGTGGGTATACCAAGCAAAAGGGTTATATGACCCAGTTTTCAGAAAAAAGATATGTTAGGCATGACACTTCAGAGTATATCAGCATAAATCACTTGGAAACCACTGTGGAAAAAAAAATCCACAAATGTACAATGTAATATTTTATCGTTATTGGATATACGATAGCTAATTGTTATAATTTAACTGCAAGATGAATTAATAAAATTAAGGTAATGGAGGAAAACCAGAAAAATATTTTTTACTTATATGTTTCATATGCTAATTGCTAAAAAGAAAACAATGCAATATATTTACTGATAATAAATTACATGTATAAACTATTAACCAATTATGAAATTACTTCAAATTGGCAAAAAAATATGATTATTTTGACATAGAAAATGAAACATATGACACAAAAAAAAAAAAAACCTAATTAGCCAACAATTTGTGGTATATGAACTTTGCCCTCAGGGTGCAAGTGTGGAGTTTTTTCTTCTTCTTAACCTTCATGAGTCAGGGTAAAGGACATGGAGGAGGTAAACGACTAAATTAATAAACATGTCTTTTATGCTTCTATGCCTTTCACAAACAAGTGTTGTGCTCCAGCTGAGAGATTTTCACAGTAAGTGTTCATAAAGTGCGGGCTTCAGGCTCTGTACTACTATTCTGTCTTTACTCAGATTTGCTCTGACTGCTATGTGGTCTAATTTCAAGCCAAATGTAGTTTTGATTAACACTATCAGTCAATAGACATACTAGCTACATAAAGGATGAGATTTCTCAGTTTTGCATTCAGTAAATGCCAACTGCAATGTCAGTTTAGCAAGTGCAAACCATTAAAAATGATTACTGGCTTATATCTTAGCATTAAGACTATTTTAGAAGTTCAAACAAGTAGCATCACTACTAAGTTTATATATTTTCTTTTCTTTGTTCAGCTATAACACCAAAACATGGAATTCTGGGTATGTTCATGGTTTTGTTTTAGGTGAGTTAGAAAAAAAAACGTTTTTTAGTACATGAAAATTGTACAACACTGCTTTGGTTATTTATGATTTCCCTTGAGATCGAGCTTTGGTTTAATCTAAAAAACTTATGAGAGTTATTATTTTTTTGAGGAAAATGTCATCTTGCTTCATGTAAGATGTTAAAAGGGTGTGAACAGTAAGCTAATAATCAGAGATACCACTTCCAGTTGTGTAGAGTAATGTACAATTCGAATGCACACATAATTAAATCTAAATTAGTGGACAGAGTAGGAGAGAGTCGCATTAGACGTGTGTAAAGTTTGACCAAAAAAGAAAAAAGCTTTTAATTCCTTCTTAATAAAAAAAGCTTATTACAGATCAATATTATACATGCCAATTCAATCAGAAATTGATGGAGTTTTTTAGGGGGTTACTGCTACAACCATTTTGGCAGAATTTAGACCCAAAAACTCAACTTAAAAGTTCACTCTTCCTTTTCACTACTTCTTAAATTAAATTGTGAAGGTAGTGAGCCTTTGACCCGAACAGAAAGGTTACTAGATAATTAGTGTTTGGTGCCACCTGGCCTGGTTCCACAGACGTGGCTAGAGACAAGGTGTTCATTAAAACGTTTCTTACTGACCTTAGGCCAGCATGTAACCTTCAGCACCCTTAATCCTCCAATCAGATGGTCCCTCTAGATCATGGACCTTCACAAAGAAACCTGCTTCAACCTGCAGGGCATGGATCGCCATCAATGCTTGCAATCAGGAATCAGACTGTGAGCCTATTTTCCCCCTGAAGGTTACACACACCAAAGTTTCCACAAGGCTGGAATAAAGGAAATTAATAGAGTCAAAAAAGAGGTGATGGTTTTATATAGTTTTATATATAGAAGTTATAATTTTACATTAATTTCCTGCATAAAGGATTACGACTACTGATCTAACTTGAAACTTACCATGAAACAGATTTTACCCCCACAAACATGTTTGAGGGACATTTTTAAAGTTGTAAATAAATTTAAAAAAAAATTACCCAATGGGAAATGGCCATAAGGTCAAATCTGTTAGATTATTCTGTACTTGTCATTTCTCTAGTTTAAATCATCATAGTTCAATGTAGAAAAACAAAGTTCCCCTGTCAGACAGGGTCTCGCATAGAAATGTTTAAGAACTTGCAGAACTCTAAAAATTTGTATTTGCAGCCTCTCTAAAACGTCTTTTTTTCATCTGCAATGCATTGTCAAACTTCAAACTTTTATCTGCAGAAATGATGCAGAAACATTAGTGCATGCTCTGATTATGTCCAGTCTAGACTACTGCAATTCACTCTTCTCTGGTCTATCAGCTCACTCAATCTCACGTTTACAGTACATACAAAACTCGGCTGCCAGAATGTTAACCTCCAATAAAAAATCTGCCCACATTACCCCTATATTATTTGATCTTTACTGGCTTCCAGTCTCATCTTGCATAAAATTTAAAATCATACTGCTCACATATAAGGCACTAAATGCCTTATAAGTGATAAGGCAAACTTATTATTATTATTATTATTATTATTATTATTATTAAATGCCTATAATTTCCATTGTAAGATTAGTTTTTAATATAAAGAGATAAAAAAAAAAAAATAAAGTTTGTAATTCAGTACTATTTTCCCAACGGCTATAATATTGGTTAAATAAGCAAATATTTCAAATAGGAAAGTAAACGGCAATTTAATATGTACATCATGGCAATTCATAAAACCACCTATTCTATTTTATGAACTTCATAAACACTTATTTATTTAATCATGAATAGATATGAATGAATGTTTTATTACTTACAAATGACACTTGATGCTCCATGCAAGGTTTGTTCATCGGTTTTAAAGATCCAGCATTCATGGAGTGTTAAACTTTGTTAATGGTCAAAATCTAAGTGATATGATTTCTTCCTATCTAGTAAAGATATGCTAATGGAAAGTATTATAATGTATTTGCAAATCAGCTGTGCACCATCAGGTCATCACATCGTACAGTATGAAATATTCATGACAAATAAACTTAGTAATCTTCACAGATAGGGCTGAAGGTTTACAGGCTGGACAATAATAGGTTGGAAGGCCTTTACAGTAGGGACAGAAAAAATATTGATAAATACCACATGAATTATATCCTTGGCTGACTTTCAGAGAAGATGTTGAAAAGCAGCTTTTAGGTAATATTAGCAAAATATTAGCTTTTGCTCTTGTTCTAGGACAAATCCTAGTATTAGGCACTTTTATACATAGTAAAACAAATAGGAGCTGACCAAATTACAGTCCCATCTTATATATAAATAATATCATCCATGTAATAAATGTTTGTAGTTTTGCACATTAAATCTTTTTTTTCTTCTTTTTTTCGACTGCTCCCAATAGGGTTCGCCACAGTGAATCATCCCTCTCCAAAATTCTCTGTCCTCTACATCTGCCTTCTTCAAACCAACTACCTGCATGTCTTCCCTCACCACACCTATAAACCTCCTCCTTGTCCTTTGTTTTCTCCTCCTTCCTGGTGGCTCCATGCTCAGCATTCTCCAACCGATATACCCCATGTCCCTCCTCTACACATGTCCAAACCATCTCTATCACGCCTTTCTCATTTTGTCCCTATACCATACTACATGCGCAGTCCATCTAATAAACTTGTTTCTAATTCTGTCCATCCTCGTCACTCCCAATGAAAATTTTAGCATCTTCAGCTCTGCTACCTCCAGCTCCACCTCCTGTCTTTTAGTCAATGCCACTGTCTCTAAACCATACACAGTAGCAGGTCTTACCACAATACTTTACATTTTCCTTTTCACTCTTGCAGATACCTTTCTATAACAAATCACTCCTGCACTCTTTTCCACCCACTCCACTCTGCCTGCACTTTTTTCTTCACTTCTCTAACACACTCTCTATCACATTGCACTGTTGACCCCAGGTACCTAAACTCATCCACCTTTACCACCTCTTCTCCCTGCAACTGCACTACTCCACTTCCCTCCATCTCATTTACACATGTATTCAGTCTTACTCCAAATTACTTTCATTTTCTTTTTACCAGCATGTACCTCCACCTCTCCAGTCTCGTCCCCACCTGCTCCAAATCCACAAACACACAATGCCTTCTCCTCCCTATGATCCTACTTAAAAAAGTATTTACCACTGCCATTTCCATCCTTTTAACAAAATCTACCACCATCTGCTTTTCCACATTCCTTTCCTTTAAGCCATACCTACCCATCACCTCCTCATCACCTCTGTTTCCTTAACCTACATGCCCAGTGAAGTCTGCCCCAATCCCTAATCTTTCTTTCCAAGGTACACCATCTACCTCTTCATGTAGCTCACTCCAGAATTTTTCCTTCTCCTCCATCTAACAACCCACTTGTGGAGCATAAGCACTGATGACATTTATCATCACCCCCTTCAACTTAATGTTTATCACCTATCAGAAACTCTCTTCACCTCCACTACACTCTTACTGTACTCTTCCATTTCTCTTTCCATTCATACCATGGTAGAACAGTTTAAACACCCCTCCAATGTTTCTGGTCTTTCTCTCTTTCCACTTGGTCTCCTGAACACACATCATGACAACCTTTCTCTGCTCCATCATGTCAGCTACCTCTCTCCCTTTGCCAGTCATAGTACCAACATTTAAAGTAAAAATACCTGTGGCCCTTGTTGGTAATTCGGGCCTCGACTGATCAGGTAGAAAATTCTCGTTCACTATCCGCATATTTGATTTGGCACATGTTTGGATGTCCTTCCTAGTGCAACCCTTCCCATTTATCCGGGCTTGGGACCGACACTAAGAGTGCAAGAGTGCACTGGCTTGTACAACCTAAATGGGTGGGTTTCTTTTGCATTGTTTGTTCATGCAGTTTTATTGGAATTAGAAGGCATAACAAATATATAGTACTTTTAAATGGTGGTATTGTTTAAAACAGTATATTATTTTCCTTTAAATACGGCAGATGTTGAATATGCCACTGTAAAGATGAAACTTATTGTTTACAGTAAAAGTCCATGTGACATTGGGTCAAAACCTTGAAATTCAACAAGGTATAAAAATAAATTAATGATTATTTAAAATGAAAAATACATTCAACAGCAAACCTTTTATCAGGTGTAAATTGTATCAAGTATTATTGAATGCATTAGATATTAGCATCTTGACTCTTAGCATCCCAACATATTTTCTAGAAACTTCCAAAACCAAAACTGAATTTTAACAGCCTGAATATTCGTGACCTAAATTTTCATAATTTCATTTTTTTTCCCACAACTGTAAATTGTCCATCTAACTGAATTTGTTTAGCCAATTAAATTCCAAGCTAATTATTCAAATGGGATCTCTTGAGAAATTATGAGGATGAGAGGGCGGCATGATCAATCCTCAGCTTGGGTTACTGTCTCTTTGTAGATTTACATCTTCTCTTCATTTCCACATGAGGCTTCTTTGGTTTCCTCCCACCTCGCAAAATGTCAGTTGGTGTATTGGCTGATTTAATTGCCCCAAGGAGTGAATGCAAGTGTAAATGTGTGTGTGTGTGTGTGTGTGTGTGTGTGTGTGTGTGTGTGTGTGTGTGTGTGTATGAAGGGTATGAATGCTGTCTTCACTATTAACTTCATTTTTGGAAAGTTTTCATGTGAGACTTTGTCAATAAATTTCCATTTCAGAATTCAATTATATCACTAGTTAATTGCTACGAGTTATTTATCAACAATATTTTAAGGAAAAGGAAACATACAGGTATCATTCTTCATAATAGGTGTTTAGTTGGTTAAGTGTATATTTGAGGGTCCCCAATTACATTCAATTATTTTAACTAAATAATTAATTGCACCCCACCCAACAATTTTGAAATGTGATCCCAATGTTGCTTAATGGACACCCTGCCAAATATACAGGTGCATCTCAATAAGTTCAGTCGAGCACACCAACACGATGGTCATTTAACCAACTTTTGGTGCTTTTGGCAGTGTGGGCAGGTGAGAAACTTTACACTGGACCTCAAGCAACTTGAATTCTTTATCTCTTCTCTCTTCTTCCAGACTCCAGGACCTTAATTTCCAAATGAAATGTAAATTCATACATAAAGATTACTTTGGCCCACTGAGCAGCAATCCAGTCTTTTTTGTCCTTTGTCCAGGTAAGACACCTATGACATTGCCTCTGGTTCAGGAGGATCCTTGTGCCTCTGACACAAGGAATGCTTCAGTTGTAGCCCATGGATATGTGTGTGGTGACTCTTAAAACACTGACCCCAGCTGCAGTCCACTCTTTGTAAATGTCCCCCAAATTCTTGAATGGGCTCTGTTTCATCTTTTTCTACCACATTTTTTCCCTTCCATTCAACTTTACATCAATGTGCTTGGATACCGCACTCTGTGAATAGCCAGCTTCTTTAGTGATTACATTTTGTGTCTTACCATACATGTGCAGGGTGTCAATGATCGTCTTCTGGACAACTGTCAAGTCAGCAGTCTTCCCCTGTGATTGTATAGCCTGAACCAGACTGAGACACAATTTAAGGGCTCAGGAAACCTTTGCAGGTGTTTGGATTTAATTAGCTGATTAGAGTGAGACGCCACAAGTCTTCAATATGTAACTTTTTCACAATATTCAAATTTTCTGAGATACTAAATTTTGGGTTTTAATTAGCTGTAAGCCATAATCATTAAAATAAATAAACAATTGAAATATATCAGTCTTTGTTTGATGAATCTATATAATATACATTAATCTAACAGTAGTGATGCTTTTAGATTTTTGAATCAATTCAGGTTAGTTGGGGGAAGTGGTAGCTTAGTGGTTAATCCTCTGTTTACTGTTTATGCTGTTCAGAAAAATAAAATAAAATTATATATACTGTGATTATAATCAATACATACATAGGCAGCATTTAAGCCAAAATCCTTTATAGAATGGTGATGGTCCCTTGGTGTATAATGGGGCTTTGAAGAGCTTAGCTTATACAGTATCCATGTCACATTTTGAGAGGGAAGGAAAATTTGTTGAATGCATTCATGATTTAAAAAAAAAAGGAAAAAGACAGCTGGGGGAAATAGACAGTTCAGGTTTTGAAATATTTGGAAGATATGCCAAGCATTTGAACATCATTCCAAGTTTGGCTTGGCTGATGTAGGGGTCAGGATGTGCTTGGATAGCCTCTCCTAAACCCTGATCCCAGAAGTTTCTTCCCTTTTCACCAAAAGCCCAACATCCCTCACTGATTTGTTTAAATTCAATCTGTTATCACATAAGCAGGTCAGCTGCCAAACATAGAATTGTATGTCATGCTCAGAAAATCCGAATAGGAGGAAACCGTGGGTTTTAAATGCATTGTTCTTCTCCATTTTGTAATCTTGGCCGATTTGATTGTGTTTGCCAAGCTGCAGCTTGGATAGGAAAGAATGTGATGTCTGCTATCTCTTCTGCCTGCATCTTTTAGAGGAATTAGCCACAGTTTTAAAGAGGATATTTGAAAGCAGGTCTGTTGTTTTTTTGGATGGATGTCTATGGATCTCAATGGCTTTCAGATTTATTTCTTCCTCAATATCAGGAGAAGAGAACAACAGCCTGGATTAACTGAATATTTTTTTCACATGGTTTGCACATTTTCTTGTTTAACGGATGAAAGTAAGACAATATATAGCAGATGCTTAGAAGGGATTGACAGTAGCTGAAAAAAAATAATTATTTAAATGTGTTATAGCATCTCTTCTATCTGTTGTCAGATGTTCCTATATGTTATGTAGGAACAGCTAATTCACAGAAACTGTATGGCAGTGGCTTTGCGAAAAAGGCTGTGTAATTGTACACATTTTATTGTTTAAAAAAAAAAAACATGGCATTTTAAATATGGTAAAGCTTTCTGTTTCATGTAACATCAGTATTCAATACCAAATTAGTAAAAAACATGAAAAAACAGAAACTATGGGTCCTTCTATACTTTCAAACCAATAAAATGTTACCTAATGGTTTCCATTACCTAGTATGTTTGTAAACATTGTTAAATAATTATTGCCAAACCTCAGAAAACATTATTGAAACTTATTGAAATTTTTATGATTAATGATGTGCTTATGATCCATCTAATTGTGTCCAGCCGATACAAACATGCAATCTGTAAGTTGCCAAAATTGTTCTGTTATTTACTAATGGTATCCACTAGACACATTAACAGGATAGGCCCACAGGGACAATTAGAGTTTCAAATAAAACAATACAATTCATATTGTAATCATTAAAACTATACATATTAGCCGGGATTGTTCAGACATTTCCTTTTAAATTCCTGGAAAACATTGTGATGATACCTGAACCACTTTTTTATTTCAAAGGGCAAACTCTACCGCTGACACCTCTATCTGTCTAACCTTCTACACTACAAGCATTCTGCTTTTTGTACTTTTCCCCCCCAAGAAAACATTAGTAATAACCTTTGTATATTTCATTGCACGCCAAAACAACATAACAATAACAAAATGCTCTTTCATCCCTCTTTTCGTAAACAATGGTTCAAAGAACATCTGTGTCTTCTCTCTGTCCCCCTTACTTGAGTTCCTAGAGGATATACTTTTCACTTCCAGCCATTGTCTATATGAAGTTCATAGGAAGTGAAAGTTGTGAAGCAGGGTTAGGTAGGATGAAAAGGGGGTTTAGGCTTCTATTCCCTCAGAGTATCCTCCCTCGTTAGCCTTTTCCCCCCATGAGGCATTAGCATGATTTAACATGACAGGACAGTCTTTTTTAGCCATGTTCTGGCAGAAGATTCAGTGTAGTGGAAAAGTGGAATATTTGATTTTTTTTTTAGGTCATTCTCAGTTCTGGAATGTATAAGAGAAGATACAAACCTGACTAAAAAGTGCATTGAACTAATAATTTACATCTTCTCTGTAATACTAAGCATGATCTTTTTTCCCCATATAATGTAATGTGGGGCACAAATCCGTTTGGGGATGCTGCGTGTGCAAGATATTGTGTATCCTGTAGAGCCTCAGTATTCCTGTATATGTGCTTGGCTGTCAGTTTGATTAATAAGTGAATCTGCATGGCTAGGCTCTAACGGCTGATGAAAGATGAGATTAGCAGGAGAAACGGTGATGAGAAAAGGAGAGATTGAGGGGTAGATCAGATGGGCGACTAATAGAGCAGGTCTCTTTCTTGAACTGAAGGGAGGGTAGGGGTTAGAAAATGCAGAGGAGCTACTGATAGATTGGAAATGGTCGAAGACAAACTTATTAGCAGTCTGCCCAGAAAGCAGGCCTGGTCCTGAAGGGGAAAAAAAGTAATCTGAAATCTTGATGTCACAGCAAGATATACAGTCAAGAGATAGCAGGAGTCTAAAGGGAAGTAAACTAGCATAAGAGAAAGCTGTAGAAGTAGTGTTACTCCTTTCACTTGTTTATCTGGATTTCTTCCTCTCATACTATATCTATTCCCTCTGTCCATCGTCTCACTCCCCTCTGCAGTCAATTCGTGACTCGGAGAAGCAACTTCTGAGGAATCGATCATGCATTCTTCTCAGGTCAAGTTTTGAATCGATTCTATTGTTTGACAGAAGAAGCGTCGACTCAATCTCTTACTCCCTCCCTTCTCTCTTTCTTGCTCTCTTAGAGTACAGAGTCTCTGCCTATATGTGTTCCGATATGTTTGGTTTGCTGTTTGTTTAGAATCAAATGGAGTCATTGGCATGCACAATGCAGCTCTAAACAAGTTTATATATTAGACTGCTGGGAAGGAACACCGTGTCTGCAGCTGAAAACTTCAATCACAAACACTCGTGATTAGGCAAGATGGCTATCGATCTGTTTAGACACACGAGCATCAGTTTGCTTGTCATGATGCAGCAATTTCTCACAAAGTGAAGCATTTCAATGACTTTTTTTTTTAATAGAGCATTTTTTTGTTTTGTTATTTTTACAGGTAACAGGCTTCATGTGGGTATATCCTTATGGCTGATCTTGTATTATTGAGGAGGATCAATTTGGGAGAAGCAAATATAGGAATAAAACTACTCCTAAAATAAGGCAACAGGACTTGACAATTGGACTTGGGGTTTAAAAAGTTATTTATAAGTAATTGAAAGCTGTACCTGTATTGTATTGTATTGTAAATTATTACAAAATAAGAAAAAAATCTCTAATTCTGTAATCTGACTGGTCAGATGTTAATTTTGGAATTGGATATATGATGAATTTATATACGTATATATACGTACACACACACACACACACACACACACACACACACACACACACACACACACNCACACACACACACACACACACACACACACACACACACACACACACACACACACACACACAAACAATATCTGTTTTCCTTCAGTCGATTTTCTTTATTTTTATCATTTGGAATATTGTACATTAATACTGGAGACATTCCAACTATGAATAAACATTTATGGAATTATCCATTAAACAAAAAAAATAATTGTTTAACAACCCAAAAATTATATATTTCAAAGTAGATACATTTAGCTGTGATGACTGCTCATGGACTTTTTCTTTAGATTCACAAGGTAGTTCCCTGGAATGTTTTTTTAATTAACATTGTGCCTTGTCAACAGTTTATTTGTTGCCTGCTTATTGTACTTTAGGCTATCAGTTATCTTTTGCAGAGAAGAAGGTGAGAGCCCTATTAGTGCTACTATAACTGCTGTACAAATGCATAATATGGCAAAAAAAAAAAAAAAAAAAAAAAGAAAAACTTATAAATAAAAAAAAAAAAAAAAAAAAAGAAAGAAAAACTTATAAATAAAAATAGATAAGGGTCAGTCAATACAAAAAACTTTAAACGGGGGAGTGGTAGCTCAGTGGTTAAGGTGCTGGGTTACTGATGGGACGGTCATGGGTTCAAGCCCCAGTATCACCAAGCTGTCACTCTTGGGCCCTTTAGCAAGGCCCTAAACCCTCTGTGCTCTGGAGGCGCCGTATCATGGCCAACCCTGCACTCTGACCCCAGCTTCTGAGCGAGCTGGGTTATGCGAAGAATGAATTTTACTGTGCTGTAATGTATATGTTACAAATCAACATCCACTGTTCAGAGGAGACTGCTTGAGTCAGGCCTTCATGGTCAAATTGCAGGACAAAAAACATTACTTTGGAAGAACAACAATTAGAAGAGACTTAATTATAAAAAATAAAAAAAACCAGTAAAAATGTATATACACATACATATATATGTATGTGTATATATATATATATA